>JAJLVY010000001.1:0-90447 GCA_030570475.1 Liangdongia dendrica
CCCCCCCCCCCCCCCCCCCCCCCCCCCCCCCCCCCCCCCCCCCCCCCCACCACTGGTCTGTAACGACAACTGGGATGTGATCTTTCGTTTGCAACCATGCATTGATTTGTTAAATCAAGCACTGCTTCTCGAAGAATTTTCCAGACGACTCTGTTGGACTGCACCTATTGATTGACAACGGCAGCACATACTATCGTTAGATTTATTACCAAAAGCAAGCTACAATGATACTCTATGGTAGTAGTAAAAGAGGTATATCTATTGATTATACCAACGATTGTGTTTTGTGTACTAAGGAGGAGGAGAAGGGCGAGAGAGAGAGAGAGAGGCTAGGGTTCACTCACCGCATTGATAAACACAATGTCGGTGGTACCCCAATATGGCCATAGAAAAACCAACAACAATACCTATCTGGGAATTAAACTAGATTCTTCCGGGATGATGATGGAATCTAAGAGAAGTCAACCATGTCATGCGAGGAAGCAAGATGAGATGAAATGGATCAAAAAAAATTTTTTTTTTGCCCTCCTGCTTCTATTACATTCAGAATAGAGGATAGATAATGTTGAGATGAAACTAGCAACCAATTTTTGGGGGAGAGTTGGTTTCTGGCATAGTAGTACAGTGTATGTAGTGATATTGTTACGCTCTCTTTGATATCAATTGGACGTTCAATGTGTCTGGACATTCATGTCTCTGTGTTGTATCAGAAACAAAGAGGCTAAGAAAATAAGGTTGCCATTATACATAAACGAGCCAAAATCTTAAGACAAACCATACACACACACACACACCTACACACACATAAACGTTGAAATGAGGAGAGGAATTGCACTTTGTGGGCGAATCAGTGAATCAGTACTTGAATTAATACCCTGGTGATCCCCGATGCCTGACTTGACAGATGAGGAGTTACACCGGGGTATGTCTGAGGCAGCACTCGCAGTTCCGAGAGAAACATACAACCCATTGCCAGAAACACAGAGCAGCCTCACAGCCCTATGAATTATATGGATTATGGTCAATGTGGATCGTTCATACACAGAAAAAAGGGAAAAAAAAATGGCGATGCAGATGCAATGTCCCATGATGTACCCTCCTTTCAACCCTTGTAATGGCCCTGTATATATGCCACCTCTTTGTCACGATCTCTATACTATACAATTGATTGATAGTTGATACCAACGATCAGTTCGTTGCCAGCATAGGTTTAGACCCACGACGGTTGTAAGCAGCCAATGCACAATCTCACTGTGTCACCGAGACTCATCTGGACGCAATGCAGCGCATGGAGACACGTCTGAACGCAGCAGGAGGCATCGATATCGCTGGAACCTTGCATAATCAGCGTGCTACACTAAAACCAAAACCCCAATAGAGAGAGAGAGTGTAGTGATGGTGGGAGCACAAGAGAAGAAGCAGCAGGGAAAAGAACAGAAGACTACACAGAGAAGATCTGGAGGCAGGAGGTGCTACGTCGCAGGAGGTGCTTCATGCTTCAGGTCTGGTGCCCGACCGGTTCTGTTGTGTTAACAAGAGGAGCATTGAAGCATAGAATACTGTTGATGTTGAGCAGGCCCATGCCATGCTAATGTGCAGTGATTGACGTTGACAATAATTGATTGATTCATATAACCATGTTGTATCATAATGGAAGATTCGGTGGCGATAATGGGGTGTGTTTTGTTCGAATTGGTGATGAGGAAGAACACCGCAAGTTGGTTGTTGGCTTCTTTGTTTCGCGCCATCGAAAGGCGGGGATATATAGGGGGGAGGGGGATGCGCATGAACCATAAAATATAGTAGAAATAATATAGTAGAATAGAATAGCCTACACACATCAGGGTGAAATTGGGAACACTCACATATAGACGCCAGCCACAAAGGACAAGAAAGCTTGTAGGCGGCCTCTGGAGCACATACTATACACGCAGTATGAGCAACAGCTGAGCAGGCCGACAAGAGGTGTTTTGTTTCGTCAAGTGTGAAAACATTCTCGAGTAAAACAACACAGTGTGTGTGTGTGTGTGTGTGTGTGTGTGTGTGCACACAAGCAGTGACTGACCAAAAGCCTGTATACATCACTTGGCTGTAGAAGACCCTATACCAGTAAATCGAGTTTGTTATTGTTGGTACTACTTGATATATAGTGTGTATAGTGTGCTCGTGTGTAATTCACAGCTTTTTTATTTGGTGATGTTAGGCCTTCGAGCATGTGTTTTGTGGCGTATGATTGGTCAGTCTGGCAGAGGGACCCACCGAGATCTTGGAAACTGGGGGCATGTAGAAGTTAACAAACTGATTCTCAGGGCACTAACATTTGTGGTTACCCTTTCCCCAGGGGGGATATACTAATGTAATGCCATCTACGCAGAGGTGGTGCTCATCTACATCGAAGGAAAATGATCCTTAGAACCCACACATACACATACACCTTTCAAGTTTCAACGTTGAATCTGAAGTGTGTTGGGCTTAATTTGTTGTTGTTGTTGTTGTTGTTGTTGTTGTTAGTGATTTTCCCTGTTTAAGAAATTCCATCTTGCTCGCTAAACAGGGGCTACTGCTTTTTGCAGACGTATGACAACTAATCTTGGTAGTTGACTTGTCGAAAACAGGCTGATCTGAGATACACTAGAAGGGTGAGATCTGGCTGGGGGGAAGAGTGGGTACTTGTAGCATATTTATAAATAATATATACATATGGATCTATACACACCTCTATAAACACACACAAGACACGGAACTGCGGTGTAAAATATAGCTGTAAACATCACCACTGAGAGTACTATGGAGTGCCCCTGCCGGGTCATCAGCCTCCTAGGACACCATGCAAGGTGCTGCACCACTGAGCTGCAATTGTATTCCTTCATGCATGTAATGTGACGCATCAATCAACTAAAACACAGACACCAACAGGAACATCCGCATACCACGCACAGGCCCACCTCTGAGGCAGACACACCCATGCAATGCACCTGCAGTGCAATGCAGACACCGCAGCACCCATCCCTCTGGCCAAATTTCCATGTTTTCGTTGTTTTTAAACTTTGGCAAAAGAGCTGCTCTTTGGCAAAAAATTCTTTTAATTGCAAAACAGCTGCTCAACGACAACCAGAACGTGAACGTGAACTTTTACCAACGTCCCCTGCTTTCCAGAGCATCCCCCAGCATTCCCAGCACCACAACCACCACCAATTCCGTGAATTTTGGAGTGCGATCAGTGTTCTACAAAAGCGAAAGCTAGACGCCTGTTTCCCAAGTAGCCCAAGTCCTCAAAACTCAAACCCATTTCACAGCCAGAAAAAAAAAGACAACTCTGCTGGCTTTTGGAGACATTCGTGTGTTGCTTCTATATCTTTATTTATTATTATTATATTCTCCCACACAGAGGCTGGCCCTTTTGCAAACCACAACCGTCATCACCACCACAGCAATTGATTTGTTATTATTCCCCGTTGTTTATCTTTGACAGATTTTAATACCTGAAAGCTCATCAAAACATCAATTGGCCATTCACCAGGATATCCAGGTCATTCTCTATCTTGATTAGTTGTTTTCATAGTCTGCATTTATCCTCCTTCTTGTGTTTTTTTTTGCTATCCATATCCATTCTTTTTCTTTGCTTTATTAACATCAACATCAACATTTAACGAAACGACACCATTCCTGAAAACGAAAAAAAGAAGAGCAAATCAACCTATTCGAGCTCTTTCATGTTATTTAGGTTTGGATCCAGAATAAAGAACACAGCAACATCATCAGAACCAATATCATTATCATACAGATCTTTAGGGTAGCAAATAACAAATAACAATAACCACCATGATCTCTCCCCTTTCTGCTGAAAACCACCAGAGTTACACAAACCAACAACTAAAAACTAGACCACAGGAACAACCGCATTACCAGATATACGCACAGCCTGCTGGCTCCTCTATCCTCCAACCACCTCACCAGAAGAACCCAATGCAGCCCCAGCTACTACTACAACAACAACAACAACAACAACAACAACAACAGCAGCAGCAGTTCCCTTCACAACCTGGATCTCCCTCTTTCAACAACCACTACACAACTGGACCCAATACTGCACCGTTGAGTACGGGCTCGTCGTTCTCACTGCCTTCTGCTCACCATACAACTACAACGATAACAACAGCGAGCAGTAATGCTGGTGCTACTGTCGCGGGTTACTATGAACAGCTCCAACCTCTGCAACAACAACAGCAACAGACACAGCAAAGTCTACAGCAGTCCCAGCAGCATTACCACTACCAGTCCCAGCAAAGTCTACAGCAGCAGCAGCAGCAGCAGCAAATACAAGCGCAGCAACTGCCTCCCAACTCGGCATCTGGTGCTTCTTCCTCTGAGGACGATGCCAGTAGACAGAGACTGAGCGCTCCTGGTTTACAACCTCCATCACAGCAGCAGCAGCAACAGTATCTGCCCGTCCAGTCACAGGTGTTTTACTTTCCACAGCAGCAGTTTTCGTCTGGTGCTCCTCCTTTGCAATTCCCTCTTCAGAATCAACATCAACATCAACAACATCAACAACATCAACAGCAACAACAAGGCGCTCAGCCCACTGAGTCTGGATACCCTATTAGCTATAGTGGGCAGTATCCTGCTCACCAATTGGACCCAAAAGATGATCGATATGGGTACAGTCAAGCACAACAGCAGCAGCAGCAAAATACACAGCAGTCCCAGCCCCAGCATCTGTTACCTCCTCAGCAGCAGCCCCATCTTTCACCGCCACTAGCAGTCCAACAGCATCAGCAAGCGCCCATGTCGATTCCGCCGCCAGCGCAGCAGCTGATTCCACCACCATCCACCATCGCATCGCCAGCCTTTGCCTCGCAGCACTACGCCAGCTCTACTGCCGCCAACGTTGACGACATTCCCTTTCCAGGTGTGCTGGACCCAGGCGCTGCGTACCGTGGGAACTCCATGGCTGCACACGTCCACGCTGCCCAGTACCACCGCAGCGCAACCTATCCCACCGACTTCAAGGACGCTGGGTGGAAGTACGAGGCACTGGGTGCCAAAGAGAGCAACAAGTACGGTTCTGGTGCGATGATGGGCAAGTCGAGCTCGAGCCCTGCGCTGGGGCTCAAGACAGTGACGAAGCGACACAACTCGACGGCCTCGCTGCTGGGAATGACGCCTGAGACGGCGCGTCGCAACAGGTGCCAGATCTGCCAGAAGCAGTTCAAGAGGCCCTCGTCGCTGCAGACACACCTCTACTCGCACACGGGGGAGAAGCCCTTTGCGTGCACCTGGGACAACTGTGGGCGTCTCTTCAGCGTGCGCTCCAACATGATTCGCCACCGCAAGCTCCACGAGCGCGACGCCAAGTTGAAGCATGTCCAGCAGGGCAATGGCGACCAGGATTCGTCTGCCGCTATGACTTCTTCGGTTGGCACTACTGTTAGTACCACTACAACCACTGCATTGAACCCTATCTCCAGTCACCACCAGATCCCTCCGTTGGTGTCAGCATTGGGGCCTACTGGCCAGCTACCATTGCCTACGACTGCCAACAGCAGTTCCATCAGCATCAACAGCATCAACAGCATCAACAACAACAATAATAATAATACTACTAATACTAATACTAATACTAATACTAATAATCCAGAGCAGCACAAGCCTAATGGCCCATTGGTGCATTCTCTACCCAATTTGTTGCATCCAAATGGTGGTGAGTTGAGCTATAACACCAACCATGCAAACACTGCGAGCGCAGCAGCTACTAGTGAGAAGCATGGTTCATCTACAGAGATTTATAGATGGTGATATAGGAAGCATTATCATGTCATCACATTGTCATCACATTATCATGTCATCACATTGTCATTACTGTTGTTATCATCTTCATCCTCATCATTATTTTCTGTTTTTCATTCTACGAGCACGAGAACACTGTTTTCTTTCCTTCTTTTCACCGTTTTACTACTATATTTTTACTTCCAGAGTTTGGGGCAGTCCAGCGATTATAATAATGACCAGTTTTCTAATGCTTTCTAATGTTTTTTGGTCGAAATGGGCTGGCTGGAGCTTTATCTGTATAACTACCACACAAGTTTATTTAATGATTGTTACTTTTATCCATCCAGTGTAGATAATAATAATAGTGATAATGTAGAATCGCTTAGCACGGTGCTGTGAATAGTTGTGGACTTTGTCCCCATTGCCGTTGATACTTTGATACTCCAGACCACTACTGATGTCCCAACTCATCGCCATTGACCAGTGGACATCCACAAAAACCAGGCCCTGCGACATGCACAATAATCCGTTCTCTGGGATTTCATCTGTGGTACTTCTGTGATGCTTCTGTGATACTTCTGCCTATATATGCCTCAGCTATGTGTAAAACAGCGAGAGCCTGCTCGGCATGGCTGCGCAGGTGGTGTACCCAGGAACCAAGTGGATTGAGATTCAGGTCCCAAGTTCCAACAGTCAAGGGTACCTCCGCTGCTGTGATAGCAGCGTATATGAGCCCAGTGTCCACGAAAAGCCATTTCTGTGTGCGTGGGTGTGGTTTACTGATTGATATGAGCCATCAGTGCTTCTGAGGGAGGTGAGAAGAGCAGACAAGTCTGGCATGCGGAGTGGAGTGGAGTGGAGTGGAGGGGGAGGGTGATACTGACACATTCAAGGCGAGTGTTTGAAACAGCTGAGAATTGATGTCATTATTCCCTTTATTCTTATCACCATTATGCTTCTTCTCATTATATTGTTCGCACCGCCAGGAGTCCTGAAGCAAGTGACAATAGAAAGTCAATCAATCAATCAATCAAAACAAACAAACAAACAAGAAACTGCGAAAAGAAAGAGAGACACCAGAAACAAAACACAGGGCTTCTCCCTCAGGCAAGGGAAACAGGAAGAGGTTTTCCTCTCGACATTGCGTAGCGTAGCGGCGTGGGCCTGTACAGGGTACAGCCTGCACTCCAGGCGCAAGCCAAAACAGGGGTTTTGAGATGTGGTGCTGGTGTGAACATGTTGTACTACTGGTCCTAACTACTTCTATAACTATAACTATCACTATCATATAACTATAACTATCACTATAATATAACTATTACTATTACTATTACTATAACTAGAACAAGTACTACCAGTACAAACACAGACAGACACCTCCACTCCGGATTTGGAAATGTATCACAAATCGGTCGTTGCACACCACTGCAGATCGGGCATGCAGCTGCCAGTCAACGCAAGGCATATCACAGTGCATCACTGGACAGTGTCATGCATACATGGCTCTTTAGCCTAGTTCTCTGCCTGGCTCTGCCTAGCCCTGCCTGGAAGCTAAGCAGAGGCCCAGGCAACCACTGACAACCACACGGGACACCTGTCTCGCGCTTCATGCATACCTGGCAGGGCAGCTGCAGACAAATGCAGCTGTAGACAGATCTACATCGGACAGATACCCAGACAGGCGTGTGCGGGGCGATGGTCCGTGTGCTGATGGCGTTGCAATGCGGTAAAAGTGAGATGAGGTTGGGAGGGTTTTTAGTGCGGCTCGATTAGTCAGTGGTTACCTACATGGTATTTTACTGTTTTACACAGAGATAAAGATCCCCGGTACGAGCCACGAGCAAATAACCCGTGCACCCGCATGTACTCTGGTCTAAACCAGATAACCATACTAAGCTCCCTTAATAATGTTGGTGTATCGCATCTGTATCGCATCACCAACTCAAAATGTGGAATACCTTGGTTAACCAAAAAAAAAAGAACCAACCAAAAGCAGACGAATGGATCCAGCGAGATACACCGGACAAACCATTAAATGCACCTCTGGTTTCCACTATATGTGAAAGGCTTGCACCTCCAGATGTAAAATAAAGTACTATAAGAGAGGCCTTGGCCTCGAGGTGTAGTTCGTTAATATTATATAACCTATGCTTTAAAGGTAAAAACACAACCAAGAGGATGAGGATCAGGATGAGGAAGAGCTATAAGAAGAAGAGGAAGAAGAGCATATCACATATAGTGTGTAATCATTAACCAGCGGGCCGTTCGAATCCTGAAAACATCATACAATAATGAAAGAATAGGCCAAGCCAGTGTTTGTCAAAAACTATAGACTCCACTACTGTTCAGTGTTCACCCACCTGCGGAAGACTGCTCGTACTTGCTACTCGCTTGCACCGATGGACTATTATTATAGAGGACCCACATTATGTGGGGCAGAGGTCCAGAACAGGAAATAATGGTAGCTGGGCTGCTCGCGCACCGTGATAGGCCAGCACAATGGCAGGACTGAGATCGAGTTTTAACGCACTCACAGAGAGGGACAGGCGACCTGGTGAACATATTCGAGCACATTCGCGATGCTCGTGGCTTCCCAGTATGTTCTCAGTGATCACTTCCTCCTCCTTGTCCTTGTCCTTGTCCTTGTCCTTCCTTCTGTTTGGCTGGCGATCACGGAGATGGTTAGTTTTAGGCAGGCGCTCCGCAGGGTGTGCTGGGCTCGAGGTCCACCAAGCATCCCTGCATAGCAGCACCTCGCCTGCCAATGCAAACAAGGAACAACAACTGCGGGGGCACTTTCTTCGTGGAAGTGGAAGAGCGTTGGGAGTGTTCTATGCTATGCTATGCTATGCTATTCCCTTTTCATCTATTTTTGCCTGGGTTGGGCATGTGCGCAGTATGATTCACCAGGCCTCCCATGTGGTTTATGTAACTGTAACTAATTAATCTCTGGCTTGCACCTTCATTAATGCAAGCCCAGGTGTCCACAACTGTCGCCCAGAGAACATTTTGACATCGTAGATTCTCCAAACTGGAGAGATGAGAGATTCGACCTGCTACGTTATGAAGGACTAATGTTCCTTTGCGACGCTCTGGAAACTTGTCATGTGTGTGTAAGAGATATCCACTTATATATATTATATCTCTCTATATATATAGCAACAGCAGCTGAAACGGGGGTTCTTATGGAATGAACCCAAACCGTTTGACAGACAGACAAATGCTTCTAAGTTCTGATTGTATACTGACGATGACGATGATGACTGTGTGTCTGTGTATCGCTGTTTCTGTGTGTCTGTCATAGTGGATATACCTGTGAAGGAAGCTCCTTCCTTGTTCTCAGACTGCACAGCTTTTGATTGCAGCTGTCCTGCTAGGGCAAAACTCCGCCGAGTGGTGCTCTCTGCCTGGGATTTGAACTATTCACTAATTAGACAGGTTCTTTTTTTTTCAGATTGAGATTGGGGCCTAACCTTAGTCGACAGGCTTGGACAGTATCAACAGCTTTCCCTGTTGGGAAAGTTGGGAAACTCATATAGATTATGATTATAGATTATGAATATGATTCCAACATGGAACACATATTGTGCTGAACACAGAGAATCAAGTAAAACAGACATGTAAACGTAAACGATGTCCACAAATGCTGTGCTTTGTTTTAAGCGAGTGGATTACACCGATACATGCTGGCTGTTCCTTTGAGATCACCACTACAGATTTGAGGGACATTTGCTGATATCTGCCTGCTCTACTATACCGGGGAGACCAGTAACAGCAGTAGTTAACAAGCTGATAAGCTTTTAAGCGTGTGTCCTACCTAAATCTAAACAGTCGTTGGACAATTCATTCACACACACACACACACACACTATTAAAGTTATAATATTTATGTTTAATCATGAGAAGGGGAAGAAGAAGAAGAAGGTCGAAGAGAAGAATGAGAGGAAATGAGATGCAGCATGTAGGCACTTATATGTAGAGTCAAGTGCATAACCAGCGGGCAGCAAATAACATGTAGTTGGGTAACAAACTATAATAAGAAGAATAGAACAACAACAAGAAACTGCGAGTTGGCAGTTGTTATGCCTGAGCACAACAATACTGATAGGTTTAAAGTTTCAAAACACGAACTGTAGAAACTGTAGAAGCTTTGATTCACAATGGATCTTCCCGTCCACAGAGCAGTCCAAGCTCCAAGCTCCAAGCGAATCTTGGTGTCTGTCTTAACTACAGATGGAGATGGAGAGAGAAAGTTTGCTTGGTGCTCTTTAGGCCTACAGTGATGGTTGGTATCCACGATCCCACTTTGTTTATGTATAGCATAACTTGACTGTTTTATCTCAATTAACTGATTAGTCTGATTGACTTCAACTCAGTGATCCTTTAAAATCGAATTATACACTTTCCACCTATAATATGCGTTATCGTTATAAAAAAATGTGTGTAGCACCTATCTGCATCATTATTCCATTGCAAGCGTCCTATTATTGCTTGTAATATTATAGACACTGTTAAAAACCAGATAACACAGTTTTTTTTTTTTTTGAACATTTAGCTTAAAAGGTTCCAACCAACACAGATACAGATACAGATACAGATACACACATCTGGTCACACCGTAATAAGTAATAAGTATACAACACTATCCAGCCAAATTGTGTGATCTGGGGTCGGATTTATTCTGACTGCTCATAATTTCAGGTGTCCTGCTGCTGCTGCTTACTTGCACAACGAGGTATACTGAAACGCCAGCTCATGGGCAAAAAAAAATGGGCAGATGGTTTTTCCAAGCAGAAAAGCAGCCAGAAGCACTGCGTTGATCACAGAGTACAGCAGGGGGCACTAGGGTACAGCGACTGGTATTGTCATGCCTCAAGCACATACAACAGAGATCCTGTGTATTGTAAATCCATCTGAAACAAACAATCTCCACCGCCTCTCTTGATGAAAACAGTTAAAAAATAAGAACCCCTTGCTTGGGGTTTTTTTTTTGATGATGTTCATTATGTATTTACTGATAGTCTGGTTTACAGCTTCTACCATGCTTTTTTTTAGGCATGATAGAACATAGAACAAACCTTTTTCTTGTTCCTATTGTTTGTCCAACGTTTCGGGTGAGAGGTTTGAAACCTAATCTCATAGAACCTTTCCATTTTCCATTTCAGGTGGAAGGAAATTTTCCGATAAAATATTTTAAAATGGAAGGGTTCGGCAAACAACCAACAACCAACAACCAAACAACCCGGCGTAGCATGCTGTTTGGAAGAAACAAATAATCTGACAGACTTTTTCGCAATTTTCGCAAAAGATTCGTCTAACATTTACTAAAAAGAGCAATCAGAAATTGCCAATTGATATAGTTACTAGTTAGTCCTTCCCATAACAGAATCCAGTCACATTAAACATCTAGTAGAGGTATTAATTACTTTAGTTCTTTCACAACACAGTGCCTATCTTCACGAAAAGTGATGTGATAATGAGAACCTGGAAGAATCTTCCACTCCGCTGGCACCATGGTATGGAAACATTGTAACAATGAAGTTATGAGCTCATTTCTGATCCCAAACCCAATCAACGCACATACCATAACACACCAACAACAGTTCAGGAATCAGTCAACAGGCAACATATGGCTCGCCCATCTTCTATAGGCATTCGTTAGTATGTATTCATGGTTCAATTAAGCATTAAAACTCCAAATTATAGGTTCTAATGTAAACAAACAGAAAAACGAAAATACATTGCCTAATTAGGAAATTCATTACGCAGTTATACGCAAATATACGCAAATATCCTAGACCGGAAATTACTGGATTGGAAAATTTTCGTCTGAGATTTTCCGCTTCTAATCGAGACCGTTGGATGACACCATCACGTCAGATTTTCCTAAATAAGCGAAGGTGTGTTGATGTTCCCATTCATTAATTAATTAGTCCCTTTGGGTACTTTACTCTGCATCTGTAGCCAATACGAAGAAGATGGCATTATTATCACACAACACGAGCATAAGCTATAATATCTTTCGAATCCTTATTTTTGTGCCTGTCTTCTTGGGTGCTTTACTCTGTCTTTTTTTTTTAAACCTGTCTTTTTTTTTTAAACCTGCCTTTTGCCTTTTGCTCACTTTCCTCTTGGACATTTTTGATGTAATAAAGTACTATTTGATGAAGTACAATGTTCCGGTGGTACTTGAGGGTGCAGGTTAAATTTTGTTATGCAGTCAACTACAAGCACATCACATTAACACTCGAGTTCATATAACGCTCGAGAAAGTTGGTATCACCACATCCATCCATCATCTGGCTGTAGTAGTTGTGTTCGCTATGGTCGCTGTGGTCGTACTCATGCCGTTAGTTATGCTTTGTGGGTAAACCCACCTCATCTTCATGTTTGTTTCAACCAACCAACTCTTGTATATACCCAGATTTTCCCAGATTTAGTGCGCATCAAACCATAGGAAAATTTTATTTCAAGAAGCCATCATCTCTTTTTACGTGACCACAGAATCCTCTAGATGACCAACAGATGATATAATCAAAACTCACGTGATCTAAATAAATGTTACTAATCAATGACGTAATACTATTTTGATCACGTGATTTTAATCTCAAAGAGCCGGCGGGTAATCTCATCGCACAGGAGAGACAAAAAAAATTTTTTTTACAGTATAAGCAAAAAAAAAAAAGTAATAGCTTAAACACCATCTTTCAGAGACCAAGTCATTATCCAACGATGCAACTAACCTGGAAAGATATCCCAACTGTGCCTACATCTAACGATTTGTTAGATGTGGTGCTAAACAGAACACAAAGAAAGACACCTACTGTCATTAGACCTGGTTTCAAGATTAACCGTATCAGAGCTTTCTACATGAGAAAGGTCAAGTTCACTGCTGAAGGTTTTGATGAGAAGTTTGATGATTTGCTAAAGGGGTTCCCAAAGATTGATGACATCCACCCTTTCCACAGAGATTTGATGGATACTTTGTATGAAAAGAATCACTACAAGGTTTCCTTGGCTGCTGTTTCTAGAGCCAAAACTCTGATTGAACAAGTTTCCAGAGATTACGTTAGATTGCTAAAGTTTGGTCAATCATTGTTTCAATGTAAGCAGCTAAAGAGAGCTGCTCTAGGTAGAATGGCCACCATTGTCAAGAAGTTGAAGGATCCTCTAGTTTATTTGGAGCAAGTTCGTCAACATTTGGGCCGTTTGCCATCTATTGACCCAAACACTAGAACTCTGTTGATCTGTGGTTACCCAAATGTTGGTAAGTCATCCTTCTTGCGTTGTATCACAAAGGCTGATGTTGAGGTGCAACCATATGCTTTCACTACCAAGTCCTTGTACGTTGGTCATTTCGATTACAAGTACTTGAGATTCCAAGCCATTGATACCCCAGGTATCTTGGATAGACCAACTGAAGAAATGAACAACATCGAAATGCAATCTATCTATGCTATTGCTCACTTGCGTTCTACTGTCTTGTACTTTATGGATTGTTCAGAACAGTGTGGTTTCTCCATTGAAGCACAAGTTAAGCTATTCCACTCCATCAAACCATTGTTTGCCAACAAGTCCGTTCTTGTTGTCATAAATAAGACTGATATTATTAGACCAGAGGATTTGACTTCAGAGCGTCAAGAACTATTGAAGAGTCTAACCAAGGTGCCAGGTGTCGAAATCATGACCACCTCTTGTCAAGACGAAGAAAACGTTATGAACGTTCGTAACAAGGCTTGTGAAAAGCTATTGGCTTCCAGAATTGAACAAAAGTTGAAGGGTACTGCTCGTGTCAACAATGTTTTGAACAAGATCCACGTCTCCAAGCCAACTGCCAGAGATGATATCAAGAGAGAAGCATTCATCCCAGAAGCTGTCAAGGCATTGAAGAAATACGACATCACCGATCCAAACAGACGTAAATTGGCTAGAGATATCGAAGCTGAAAACGGTGGTGCGGGTGTTTACAACATCAACTTGAAGGAATCATACTTGTTGGAGGATGAGGACTGGAAGAATGACACAATGCCAGAAATCTTGGATGGTAAGAACGTTTACGATTTCTTGGACCCAGATATCGCTGCCAAGTTGCAAGCATTGGAAGAAGAGGAAGAAAGATTGGAAGCTGAAGGTTTCTACGAATCCGATTCCGATATTGAGGATGAGGAAGCTGAAGAAATCCACGAAAAGGCTCAATGGATTAGAGAAAAACAACAAAAGATGATCAACGCCGCTCGAAACAGAAAGACCTTGAAGAACCGTGGTATGATGCCTCGTTCCAAGTTGACCAAGTCATACTCCGAAATGGAGGCCCACTTGTCTTCTTTGGGTCACGACACAGCTGCTTTGAACAAGAAGAAGAGCGACAGAGTTGCCAAGAACTATGCCAAGTATGCTAGAGAAACCGGTGTCGATGTCATTGAACAAGAACTATCTGGCTCCAGATCCAAGCAACCTTCTTATAAGTCTGACCGTTTGAACGATGGTGTTGCTGATGGTGCTATGAGATCTAAGGCTGAGAGAATGGCCAAGTTGGAAAGACGTGAACGTAACAGACAAGCTAGACAAGGTGAAAGTGATCGTCATTCTACTGCCTCCTTGCCAAAGCACCTGTTCTCTGGTAAGCGTGGTGTTGGTAAGACTGATCGTCGTTAGAGATACAGTACAATCAATTGGTTTAGATTTCGGGGTTCTGTTTATGCATATTTCAAACAACTTTTAGTTTATATATTATGGGTCATATACATGTTGTACATTAGTATTTTTTTATAATAATAATAATAATAATAAAGAATTCGCAATATGTTGACTGTAGTCATGATGTGATCATAATATTCTACAGAACTAGTCGAAATAATAACAGCTGATATAATAAAAATATAAAAATATAAAAATAACGAAACACACACTCTTTGTCTTTACTTTGTTTTGTATATGTTTTTTTCTTTGTTTTTTTGCTTTCTTTCTTTTCTATTGATGAACCCAAATCCCAATGCGCCTATTCTTTTCAGTGTGGATAATAACTTCACAGAAACTTTCAATAATATAAGAACCAATTCCCAGAACTCAAAAACTTTTAGTTAGCCAATTTTCTTGTGTTTTTTTTTGTTTTTTTTTTTTTTTTTGCTTGTAAACTTTTAGATCACAATAAACGTCCATCATAAATTCAAACCATTAATCACTTTTCCCAACTCTCCAATTGCCGAAGATCCTACTGAAGCAGAACCTGCACTATTCAAAAACTCATGTTCATCATCCATTCTGAACTGCATCCCATAGTTGTCATCTGAGCTGTCAGCAGAGTCTTTACGTAACCCCAAGTGCAACTGTGGTCTTGATGACGTTGGTCTTGAACCTCTTCTCTGTAACTCTTGAGGTGTTAACAAGTCAGCTAAACTGGAAGGTACATAGTCCTCTTCATAAGCAAGTGCAGACCCATTTGAAATTGTTCTGTGCTCCTCCTCATCATCATCATCCAAGATTGCAGACTCATTGATTGTTTGTCCAATGAAGACAGGCTTGGACCCACCAGAGTAGGACAAGCTTCTGTAGTATGTGCCTGGAACTGGTGGCTGAGTAAACTGTTCAGAAACACTGGAATGAGGGGACTGATGTGGTAGTTGTTGCTGTTGTTGCTGTTGTATTTGAAATTGTTGTTGAGGATTACTCCAGATGGAGTTTGAACCAAAGGGAGAAGAAGCAATTGGTGACCCACTTGATAGCGTTCTTGGATAAGAAGAGTTTCTATTATTCATCATTATAGCACCAGTGCCATCCGAGTATCCATATGCAGTGGTTGGAGCAGATGAGTGAACATTTGACGGAGTTGATGGAAACGATGAAGTGTGTGAATAGTTTGGAGTCTGTTGCACACCAGGAGAAACCATATTGGAAAACTCATTTGAATAATCATTTCCAAAATTATTAGTGTTAACGTTGATTCCTGGAGAGATTGCAGAAGGGGAAATATTGTAGGTATTTATTGTTGTGAATGGTGCACCAGAAGAGGATGACACACCTACACTACCAGCAGTACCAACTGAACTATTAGCAAATGAAGACCCAGTAGCACCACCTGTAGATGCTCTTTGAACCATATTTATTGGGGAAGCTGATTGATAGAATGTTGATGCTGGGGTAGTTATTGGTGTAGTTGCGTTAGCATTTTGTGAATTTGTGTTGTTTGAAATATTTTGGTTTTGGTAAACTTGGGCCAAAGTCTTTGGATTAACTCTTCTGCCATCAGGTAATATATGGGCCAAAGCACACTTGACACCAAATTTGCAATTGCCCTTCTGGAAATATTTACAGATAGCAGTGTCACTTGTTGGGTCTAATGTATGGCTGAATGGACAGGCGTTACCAGCTTGGCAAGCACCTTGTCTGAAGAACTTGCAAGGAACATGTGAAAGGTCTAAATGAAGTATGGTTAGGTGAAATATTCTTTAAAAAATTTCTGATATTCAATATACTTTTTGATGGTGGACTCTTTGACTCCTCTTGGTTTGATTTGTTGACAGAGTTTCTGCGACCATTATGATGGGAACGACCCATTATAATCGTGTTTTTGATATTAGTGTCAAACAATGTAAAGGAGACACCCAATCAACCGTACTTGTACTGATATGATATGTCTTCACTGATGCTTTATTATTGGGTGTTTGTTTGCGTTTCGTATCTGGTCCTTTTAAAATCAAGGGGTTTTGAAAACACACTTGCTATAAAAAGTAAAAGAAAAAAGGTGTCACCGAGTGTGAGCAAATGATTAGTAGTTCTCTCTCTCTCTCTGTGTCTGTATTTATAGCAACTGTAGTCTAATGTTGGTGTTTGTAAAAATTGTTGTGTTCGAATTCTAATTCTGTTTGTATTTGTTTGTTGGAGATACACCACACCCCTGTACTAAATTAAAACAAGTAGGGGAGCATTAAAACGGGCAAATACACAGATATAAAAAATTCAGAAGTGGAAGTGGGAACTGCAGCAGCTGAAAAACACCGAAAGAATTATTCAGTGCGACAAACTTAAAACAATATAATACTTCACTGCTTGGATCGTGTGCTCTTCTTGCCGTTACTAAATATATTTCATTCAGCCTTAATTGTGTCTACTAATTTTATGTTGTTGTTTTTTTTTTGATTTTCTATCAATTTGATCCGATAATGTTTGACGTCTATTTGACTATTATTAATATATTTGGGGTTTTGCTATATGTCAATCCTTATCAAATAAGTCCCATTTTTTAATCAAGAGGAAAAAAAGAAAAAAAAAACGTTATTCTCTGTTGGAATTACATAATAATGCAGTATGATGCAATATTATGCCATCATATCATATAAGCATGCATACACCCACATACATATATATTCCATAATTTCTTAGTAATCAACTCGTGAACACCCGGACACCTGATTTGTCCAGCTGGAATTTTTTTTTTTCCAATAAAAAAAATAATAACCTCAGCAAAGAATCCAGAATTCAATAGAGCTCCATAAAAGCGTGTTTGTCATTATCCAAAAGTCAATATTAGACATCCATTTTTCATCGTAAAGAGCTACAGGATAGGTTCATTCCACATAACATACATTTGTTACTGCTGCTTAAACATTTGGTGTGTGTTTATTTTGTTGATATTATTTCTGCTGCTGCTGTGCTGCTGTTGCGTCAAACAAATTTAAAATCAATAACATTAGCTATAAGCAAAGAACGGGAAGTTTAGAGGATTGGCATTGGTTCAGCTCATAGATAAAGGCACAATGAGTACAGATAAGAGAGATCTTGATGTGCAAGAATCCGGTGCCGCTCTAAAGAAACGCAAAGTGCTTGACCAGCTGAGTGATGATGGTCCATTAACGCTTAGAGATGTTGTTTACTTCCAAAAGGAGGCTATCTTCAGACAAATGGAGAAGTATAAGAGTGAGGTTGGTATCACTAATCAGAAGTTGTCTAATTTGCAGAGACGGTTCACTGAGAATTCCTCCAAGTTGACGCTGTTGAAGAACTGGCTTGAACAATTTATTGAATATGTGGGGGCTATAGCACCTGCAGAAGTCGCATCCAGTATAAGTCTATCGGATTTGTTTGTGTCGATACCTACTGATATAAAGGATGATGAATTTATAGAAATTATAAACAAGCGCAAACAAGAACTTGAAAAGTTATTATCCAAGATTTCCCCAGATTCCATAAACACTACAGATATCAGTGATTCTATAGTGAAGATCGAGAAACATTACCACACAGTCAAACATGAAAAGGAGGAATTACAAGCCAAGCAAGCTATTTTACTAGAGGATTATGATGGTTTAAACATTAAGTATAATGAATTATTGAACCAAACACAGCGTTTAGAAAGCAAAACTATCAACAGAATCAACCTAGTCAAAAAGGAGGATTCTGAAGAATCAAATGGTGTACAAAAGGAAAGCCCTGTTACAAACAACTCTACAACATCACAGACATTGCCATCAGGAGCAACAATAACAACACCAACAAAAGGAGCAGGCGCTTCAACAAATGGGGAAACTATAGATCAGGAACAAATTATAACATTAAAGGGGGAGATTAATGAATTGAGAGCTGTTTCTGAAGCACAAAAGAGAGAATTAGATGGTGCTTTGGAACTAAACAAAAGATTAAATTCACAGTTAGCTGAGATTACAAAGAGAAGAAGTACACAATCAGAAGCAAGCCAACAGCAGCAGCAACAACAATTATCAAGTGGATTGAATACAGATGAAGAACTGAATATCAAGTACAAGGAGAGTTTGAGAAAATATGATGAGTTGTTTGAGAGATACAATTTAGTTGAATCTGATTTGAATAACCATACCACTGCGCTAACCAAGAAGTTTGAAGAAGAAAGAGATAAGATCATTGGCAATTTTGAGAAGCTTGAGTCTGATCTAGTCCGTATAAGGACAAATCGTGACGAACTGTTGTCCAAGATTAGTCTTTTGGAAGCCGAAAAGAACACCATTGAGGTTGCTGAAGAGTTGAAGAAGTTGGTGCAGGTTCAGACGGAACAGATTGATAATTTGAAGTTTGATGAAAAGCTTGATCAAGTTTTGGAAATTAGTGAAAAGGCAAGCATTGCTGACCTGGAAACGTTGAAGAAATACAATGTCGTTTTGACTAATGAGTTAAAAGAGTTGGAAAAGGCTTTCAAACAGGTTCAGGCTTCATTGGCAAAGAAATTGGATGGTGGCTTAGATTCGCAATCCATTGTTAACAAACTAAAGATTGAAAAGACCAAGGCTGATCAAAAGTACTTTGCAGCAATGAGATCCAAGGATTCCATTTTGCAGGAGAACAAGACGTTGAAAGCACAAATCGTTAAGCTGAACGAAATGATCTCCACTTTGAAAGAAACTGAGGAAGCTTTGAACAGTAAGATTGAGTTGTTAGAGAAACAAACCAAGAACTTTAAGAAGATTGAGTTTTTCAAAAAGAATGAAGTTGAACAATATGTTGAAAAGATCGAAACGCTTGAAAACTTTAACAAATCCAATAAAGAGCATATACAAGAGTTGGAGTCATTGATTGATTCCACTAAAGAGACCAGTGAAGAGTTGTTGAAGTTAAAGAGCGAGCAAGCTATCAAGATTTCCAAGCTTGAGTCTAATTTGAAAACCAAGGAGAAGTTGATTCACAAGTACAAATCCAGTGGATCGCATTCCGATTTGACAGATGATAGTGAATTAGAGAGTTTCAGATCGTTGGTGTACTGCTCTCTATGCTCAAAGAATTGGAAGAACACTGCATTGAAGGTTTGTGGGCATGTTTTCTGTGAAGAGTGCGCTAGAGAAAGACTCGCAGCTAGAATGAGAAAATGTCCAATTTGCAATAAGCAATTCAGTTCTAATGATTTATTGACTATTCATTTATGATGATAATTACTAATTTTGTTTGGTTTGTTTGGTTTGTTTGTGTATTATATAATAAACTGTATATATATAAAACTATTAAAAGTTGACCCGTTGAAGTAGTTAAATATATTTCGCTTAGTCATTACTTGGGTGTACTGCCCCTAAAATGTTTACACATTTCACTTAAACCACCGCTTCTCCTTGAAAGTGCAAGTTCGTCAAAACAACAATACTACAAAGGAAAACCACAATGCCTCAGAATAGTGACAAGTTCAACGAATTATTTGACCGGTACCTCAATGCTTTGATTTTGCGTTTATATTAAATTATCATTCTAACTTTTTTCTTTTTTAAATCCAGTCTAGAGAAAGCAACCACCGCGTTGGAATCAATTGTCATCAAACATGAATCGTCTGTCACCAGTTCATCTGGTAGAACCAAGACTGCTGCTCCATCAAGTGCGGTTTCTGATCTAGAGCTATCCTCCTCCATAGTTGCTTCCGCCACGCCTATTCCAGCTGCTGTTGTCGCTGCTTCTCCAGCCGTCAAGGGTTTTAAGGAATTTTTGGAATTGTACGTTGATCCATTCGTTTCACTCTCCAAGGAGATTGATCCTGTCGTTGGTGAAGAAGCTGCAAACTTTGCTCAAGCATTCCAATTCCAAGATGCCTTGATCAAAGCTGCTGAAAAGTCCCAAAAGCCAGATTTCACCAAACCAGATACCGTTGCGTTGTTGAAACCACTGCAAGATGACATTGAAAAGGTTAACCAATTCAAAGAAGACAACAGAAGATCACAATACTACTCACATTTGAACTCAATTGCTGAAGGTACCGGTGCCTTGAGTTGGTTTTTGACAAACACTGCTGTTTCTTATATCTCTGATATCAAGGACTCTGCTACATTCTGGACAAACAAGGTGTTGAAGGAATTTAGAGAAAAAGACCCAAGACATGCTGAATGGGTTAACCAATACCTAGGTATATTTGATGGTTTGAAACTATATGTCAAGCAATACCAAACTTCCGGCTTGACGTGGAACGCTAAGGGTGGTGAGTTTAGAGATGCTTTGAAGGAGGTACAATCTGTCACTGCTCCTACTTCTGCTGAGTCTGAAGCTACTACTCCAACAGCCATTCCTGCCGCTGCTGCTGCCACAGCCCAACCTGCTCCATCTGCTGGTGGCCCACCTCCTCCACCTCCTCCACCTCCAGCTAACTTGTTTGATGATGTGAAGCAGGGTGCTGGTGCTGGTGCTGGTGCTGGTGGGTTGACTGCTGTCTTTGGTGAATTGAACCAAGGTGAAGATATCACCAAGGGTTTGAAGAAGGTTGAAAAATCACAAATGACACACAAGAACCCAGAGTTGCGTAACGCTCCTCCACTTGCTGAACAGCAAAAGAAGAAGTCTCCTCCATTGAAGCCAAAGAAACCAACTAACTTGTCTTTGAAACCAAAACCAGAACCTGTTATTGAGCTGCAAGATGGTAAGTGGATTATCAAGAATGTTGAAGACAAGCACGATATTGTCCTAGAAGGTGATATCTCCCAAGCCGTCTCTATTATGAACGTTAAGAATGTCACTGTTCAAGTCAAGGGTAAATTGAATGCTGTCTCTCTAAACAACACCACCAAGTTGGCTCTAGTTGTTGATAGCTTGGTTTCTGGTATTGAAGTTTTGAAATCCAAAAAGTTTGGTATCCAGGTGTTGGAACAGGTGCCACAAATCACCATTGATCAAAGTGATGAAGGTCAAATTTACTTGAGCAAGGACTCTCTAAATGCAGAAATCTACACCACTACAACCACTTCATTGAACATTAACATCCCAGAAGAGGCTGAAGATGGTGACTTCAAGGAAGTTGGTGTTCCTGAACAATTCAAGCACACTGTTAAAAACGGTAAACTTGTCAGTAACGTTGTTGAGCATGCTGGTTAGTTATATAAATTACAAAACAGTTTAAAAAAAGCGCACACATATATAGATAAACTTTACAATCATAATGTCCAGAGCTTGTTATCGGTACTATATACAAAATATGTATTGATATTATTATTATAAATTTCTAAACAGGAAAATGTTCAATATTTCATTCAATAGTTCTTCTTTTTACTTCTCTCAATGTAGAACATGTAAGCACGTTCGTGTGATGGCAAGCCGAATGGGGTGATGACTTCAGACTTACCAGGCATGGCAACTGGGTCTCTCATGTAAACGGCGTGGCATGTTTCAAAAGACACTTCAATGTGGGATGGCAAAATAGCAAATGGACTCAAGAATGGTCTAACCTTCCATGGTGTGAAGTAGGTCTTTGATGGAGTCTTTCTGCCGTACAAACCCTTTTGCCATGGCAAGTTAACCTTGGCCGAAGACTCATTCTCCAAAACAGCATCCTTGTCTAAGTATGAGTGGAAACGTAGAGTGTTGACCCAGGTTGGTTCAAAGCCAGCGTCAGCAATTTCAGCAGCTGAGCCTGACTTCTTTAGAGTGGCAAATTCCTTTCTGATGTCTTCTAGGTATAAGTTCTTGACAGAGGCAATGGCTTGTCTGATTTCAGTTTGGAACTTGGAGCTGCCTTCTTCAGAAGCGGCAGCAACTTCTTTAAAGTATTCTTCAATGGTCTTGAGCAAGTCTGTCTGAGACTTGGCACGTAGGTCCTTGGTGTTGTATTTGGAGTTTGATGTGAATTTTTGGAATAGTTCAAGGGCCTTTGGAGCGGTTACCTTTGAGTAAATAATTTCAAAAGTTTCCAAGGTTGGTTCAGCTTCTTGTTTCAAACCAGTGGTCAAGATATCGCGTAACACCTTGGAAGAGGTTTGGGCATTTTGTTTGATAACCATCTGCTTGTCCAGATCCTCTTTTTTAGCCAAATCCAACTGTCTATCAGCTTCTTTGTCGATATCAGAACGATTGGTATTTTTAATTTTTTTTCTCTGTTCTCTCTCTCTCCATGCTTTTAGTGGGTTGGCAGTGGCGTTCTTGACATAAGTGTTCCATTTACTTATTTGAATGTTATCTATTTTAATAGCATCCTTGACACTTGGTTTTGTAGCACCCAATGCTGTCAACACTTTATCTGGGTTAACATGGAAAACGTCACCAGGCTGCAATTTATACCCAGGTTGTTTAATCTTGACATCGTTGACATAGACTTCACCATGAATGATGAACTGACGGGCCTGTCTCACAGAGGAAGCAAACATGGCACGGAACAATGCAAAGTCCAATCTTTTCTCTAGCACGGCATAGGTTTGCAATAAAATTGGTGTTTCTCTAACTTCACCACGCAAAGAAGCATCCAAGTGTGCAACAGACTCCAAATTCTGTGAGAATGAGGCCTTCCATCTGCCTTCAGTCAAGTATTCACCGTGGTAGGCTCTTGTGTCTTGCTTGGCATACCACTTCTGCTGGTATAGGTTCTTCCCATGGAAACTCAGCTCCGACTTCTTGTACAAGTTGAACAGGTTGTATTTGTTCCAAGATGCTCTCAAACGCCCTCTGGACAGACTGTACAGGTTTTGTGCTTTTCTAGGCATGGCTGCTGACTCGTTGATGTTGATTTTGGTGCAACTCGTTGATGTTGTCGAAGCTGAACTTTTCAAAAATTTTGCGCTGGTTTCCACCTGGACACCACATATAAAGTGAAGAAAACAAAAACATCAAAACAATATCAATATCAATATCAAGTTGGTCAAACAACCAGAACAGGAAACAACTAGACTCGTTGAAGATGGTGAGAGAATGGACGACTGACGAAGAGGTTGCCTTGCTCCGTGCGGTGTGTCTGTACAAGCCAGCAGGTGGGTTCTTTTTTGATTTTATCGTGGGAATTTGTAATGTTAACTAACATCTTTGTCTAGGCCACAAGAAGCATTTCCATATGATATCAATTCATAAAGCATTGAATACTGCTGCATCTAAAGATTCCAAGAAGGCCATCACAATACAGGATATCTGGTATAAGCTATCTACATTGTACGATTTGAAGGGGATTGATGAACTGGAAGAAGCCAGTGATGATGAAGATGAAGAGATCCCCGAGGAAGATTTGGATAAGGAAGATGTTCAGAAGGATTTCGAATTGCCTTGGGATGAGTTTGGTGGGATTATAGTACAGAAGGCCAAGGATGTCAGTAGGAGTAGTGAGAATGGAGATGATGATAATGCTTCTGAGCAGGAGGATGATAATAATGAAGAGGAGGATGAAGAAAATAGTGAGGCTAATGAGCAAGAAGCGGAAGTTACTAATAAAGATCATGATAGTGAAGAAGAAGAAGAAGAAGAAGAGGAGGACCAGGAAGAGGACCAGGAAGAAGCTGAAGAAGCTGAAATAGTAGATGACGAAGAAAATGATGAATTAAATGAATCTCAGGGTGAAGAAGTTGAGAGAGAAGAAAGTGTGGAGTCTGTTGCTACAGAAGAAAAAGATACAAAACAACCAAGTGAAGAGCCTGAAGAGTCTGAAATTAAAGGCAAGCATTCAAACAACAAAGATACCAACCCTGAAGAATCGGGATCTGAAGAATCTGAAAGTGAAGCTGAAGCTAAACAGGAAGAATCCGAGAAGGAGGAGGACCAGGAGGACCAACAAGAGCCTGAAGAAACTGAAGAAACTGGTGTTAGAACAAGAAGAAGAACAAGAAATCAGATCAAAGAGAGTGAAAAGGAAGCGGCGGAGAAAGAAAAGGAGACCAGTCCTGTTGGTGGAAGACGACTCCGCACTAGAGCAAGCGACACTGGGGTCAAAGAGCCAGATACAAAAAAGCAAAAAACAAAGTCAACAGCCTCTGCTAAAGAAGTCAATGGCCCTTCTGCTGCTAATACTACTAATAGTAATACTAATACTACTAATACTGCTGCTGCTGCTGCTGCTGCTACTACTACCACATCTGCACCAAAGACCAGAACAAGGTCCACCTCCAAACCTCAACAACCTACAAGACGGAGTACTAGAAAGAAATGAATGTATTCAATCTAGCAATAAAATGAAAACAAACAAACTATATCTTATTTAAACAGACGTAAGACTTCATATAGCAGCATTTTAGTTAATCTTCAACAATTCAACATCAAAGATCAAGGTGGCGTTTGGTGGAATCAAACCTGGGAAGCCACGTTCACCATAGGCCTTGTTACCTGGGATGGTCAAGATAGCCTTTTCACCCAAGGACAATTGTGGGATACCTTCGTCCCAGCCCTTGATGACTTGACCAACACCAATGTGGGTTTGGAATGGAGAACCTCTGTCTCTGGAGGAGTCGAACTTCTTACCGTTTTCCAAGGTACCGGTGTAGTGGATAGTGACTAGGTCACCAATCTTTGGGAAGGTCTTACCGTCACCTGGGGCAATTCTTTCAATCTTCAAGTCGGACATTTTTGGGGCGGTGGATGAGAATAATCTAGAGGAACGGGCAAAGTTTCTGGTGTAGTTTGCTCTGGCAATGGCTAGCATTTACTGTTTATTCAGGAGGCCTTGGTTGGAGTACAACGCTGGGTTGGTGCCACCCAAAGAAAATTGGACCGGCTGATAGACTGGTTACCCGGTGTTGATGTTCTTGGCAGGTCTGGCAGGGACGGGTAAATGTTTACATTCAACTAACAGATAATTTGTATCAGTGTTTCCTGCGACAAGAAGGTGCTGGAATAGGCAGTTAAAGGCACTATGGAAGAGTATCCCAGCGAGTTCATGCTCCACTGTGCTCCACTAGTCATAGTTCAAGGGTTAGGTGCGGAGCAGGACTTTGGTGGTTCTTCTCTAGAGATCACAAAGTATGACAATAACCCACTGCTGGCGAACAATGCTGAGCTGCTCTTTAGAAGACAAAACACAATAAATCATGTTTCATTCATCCCTGACATACTCAGAGTATGGAGAAAATATCATGTTGATGAGCTCATTTGGGATAACTGCGCTCAAAGATCACAGATTTCTGCATTTCCATACCGTTATAGGTTTAGGTTTGTTGATAACAGATACTCATTGCCATCGTTTAAGGAGAATGCGGAACAATTATCTCCAATATCTCCATTTAATAAGGATTCAGATATGTATCCTGATGGTATCTTAAGCATTGGCTGGATCCAGAAGTATAAAGCTATTGTTCCTGCCGTTTTTATCGCTGTTTATGAATTGGATGGTGAACTAACAGATGCTGATGAAATCACAAAGATTGACCAGGAATTGGGACTCGAGATCAACAAATTGAAGGCGCAACTAATCAAGAGAAACATCAAGCCGGTTTTTATGGTTGTATGTTCAAGATCAAACGTTTTGAATCCGGATCTGGATGAACGTATTGCCAATATCAAGAGACAGACAGGCTTGAATAATAGAGGTCTGTTATTCATATCATCTTCTACACCAAAGAATATCACTGATTTTGCACAGGATGTTGTACATTTGATCAAACCATTGGTTAATGATTTCTACAATAACGTGGATAAGAAGATTAAAAGAAAAAGAGCAAGGGCTCTGAGCCTATCACAAGACGCATCATTAACTAGAAATAACATTGAGGCTAGGTACAATTGGAAACTAGGGTTTATCAGTGAAATTAGACAACAATACGACTCTGCTGCCAAATTTTATGAAACTGCTTATGAACACTTGATTGATCTGTTTGATGAACTGCCCATTGAGAACAAACACTGGTCTCAATTTAGACTACTTTTAGATATCACATTGTTCCATATTGTCAAACTGAACTTATATGTGGAGCAACAAAACACTGCATACAAAAAGTTTGATATTCATGTCCAGAGTGTCATTTATTTCTTAAAACAAAAATCTATTAACCATGACTCGGTCCAGGTCTGCAACTGGCTTTACATACAATTCAAATGGATTGCACAGTTGTCAGATCTAGCCCCATTATCTTTGGTGCCAACCAATATTCCATTTTTTGTGGACTCTCAAGATGCATTATCTCCAAAAGTTTTGCCACATTCAGGGTATTTGTACTTACAAGCTGTTCAATTATTGAAAAAAAGAGAGTTAGTTAAAAATGTTGCACAGCAAGTTGTTGATCCTTATTTACCAATTGCTGAAGATGAAGCAAGCTTTCAAAACATGTTGTTAAATCTATTAAATTTTGCAAAATTGGCTTTCCAGAAAAAAGATTCTTTGTTTGAAAGAAGTGTTGCTGCCGTAAATTATCAGATTGCACAAGTTTATTTTGATTCTCAAGAATATGAAAAAGCATACAAATTTTATGAACAGTCCATTGAGGTCATTAAAGATGATGGCTGGAATCTATTGTCAAGGGTCATTTTCTACAAGCTGTTTTTATGTTCACTAAACTTAAAAAAGCATTATGCGACTGTGATGAACTTGGTTGAGTTAGCATTGTTACCCCAAAATAACATTGATGAAAAGTCTAGAACTCATATCAAGAAAATTTGTGAAGAGGGTGAAGGTGAATTGGGTAAAGAGTTGTCAATACTAGATGAACTACTAACTATAAACTTTGCCACTGATGACAGCTTTGATTTGTTCACAGCGGAAGTGTTGTTCAAACAATCTGAAACTACGCTTACAGAGTCATCTCAGCTACAGATCAAGCTAATGTCCCTGTTCAATGACTTGTTTGAAGAGACTGTATTGGATGAGCTAACGATTTCTACTGAAGGTACTCTACCATTGATTTCTTTAAAGAACAACAAAGATGCTAAACTAGTTGTCCAAGAGTCACAATTTGATCAGGCTGCAGAAGAAGGTGTTTTGATTGCAGATGCAGATTTATCATTTAAACCAGGTCAAGAAAAGATTTTGCAATTACACATTCCAACTAAGACTATTGGTGCTTCAAAGATTCTATCAATGACATCTACGCTGAAATATCACAACTTTTTCCAGATCAGACTAAACATTCCAATCAAGACTAACCCATTTAACAAGAGATTTGAATGGTTCAATGTCGAAGATGGTACAAAGAAAATCATCTCTACTCAAGACCCATTTTCCACTGAGATCATTCCAAGAATTCCAGAGACTAAAGTTAATATTGAAACTATGGAGAAGTTTGCCATCACTGGTGAGACTTTTGTTATTGATGTTAAGATTAGAAACTCGGATCCTGAGACTATTGATTTGAAATTGAGTGCGGATGTATTGAATGATAAAAATGTTCTTGAAACTCTATGGGATGAACAAGAGCCACTCGAAACTGTGAAAAAAGACACTGATGAAAACAAAGATAAGGTTGATGGTACCTCTGGTATCAATAGCAAAGAACTAGATTTAAAGAACTTGCCAAAGGATGAGGATATTTTGCATAAATTGCACTTTCAAGTTCCAATAGTTGTTGTTCCTGAAACTGCGTCACTATCAATAAAATTAAACATAACATACTATGTTGATAATGACTACAATGTTCCCATCAAAGATGTATTGAATATTGAAGTGCCAATTTTGGATCCATTCAAATCTAGCATTTCCTTTTTCCCAAGAATTATAGACCATGATATGTCTGCCCCATTCGTTATGAGAAGTGATGAGCAGCCTTTGATTAAACCATCTAGATTCTGGTTGGCTAGAACAAATATTATAAATGGTTCCGAGTCTGATATCACAATAGTTGATGATACTGTTGAGTTTTCCACTTCCAATAAGCACATGATCTGTAAAGAAGTTGCATTGTTATCTAAGACTGTTGTGGATGAAAACCGGGTTGAAACAGAACGTTATGTGGAAACTATCATTGCTAATAACCTCACATACAGAAACATCTTGATTGATGCCACTTTGAAGATTAGATGGAAGAGACATGATTCTGATGTTTTACATGAATACGTTAACAAGCCATGGAGTCTAAGTTTACCATTACTTGACCCAAGAGTGCTACTAGATATCAAGACTAATGATAATGATAGCAACCTAGAGCTTATTTATATGATTGAAAACCCAACAACAAGGATCTTTACATTTTCTGCAACATTGATTGATAACCAAAACTTCCAAATCACCGGACCAAAAACTATGAACATTTCTGTATTACCATGTACAAGGCAAAAACTGGTGTTCCATGCTGTGCCATTGGCTGTTGGTTGGTTGAATTTACCACAATTCAAGGTCTATGATGTTGCATATCGTGTGAACTTGCCTACTCTGTTGGTCTCTTCTAACGCCCAAGCAAATAAGCAAGACATTTTTATAAATATTGAAGACGATTAAAGAACAATGAAGTTCTAAATTAATATGTTGATCTTATAAGAAACGACGGGAAAGGGCATAGGCGCGATGGTTTTTCATATTTTCTCGTGTATGATTTTATGATATAATGTTAATTTGATTGAATATTGCTATTAATAAATACTGTTCCTAACCTGTAGCATATGTGAAATACATAGTTTACTTATATAATTCACAAGACACAAGACAATAGACCAAATACACCAACCTTTTTTCACAATAAATGTGATGTACCCCATCAAAAAAACAAATGAATCCTAGGAGATTCGAACTCCTGCTTCTTACGAAATTCGATCTTGAGTCGAACGCCTTAAACCGCTCGGCCAAAGATCCATATGTTGTAGAATTATGACACTCAAAACTAACTTGTAGTAGTGTGATCACGTAATATACCAATAAAGTGGTGTTTAGGTGTTATGTTTTGAGGGGTACTAACTAATAATTTATACAAGGTCGTAGTATGGCAATAATTCAACACTTTGTTTTACTTCTGGCTCTTCAAAGATGAGTTGCCAGTTTATCACTACCTCTACACCAAAAGATGGGGTTCTTTTGATTACTTTGAACAGACCTAAAGCACTCAATGCATTGAATTCTGCACTTATGCAAGAGCTAATCAGTGCCATTAAAGATGCTGATCAGAACATTGAAGAGTACGGGGCTATTGTGATTACTGGTAATAATAAGGCTTTTGCTGGTATGTTATAATTAGTAACCTTTAAGCTTGGTGTTTTCAGAAGCATTTCCTAATGTGGTTTTTTTTATAGCTGGTGCTGATATTAGAGAGATGCAACCAAAAACTGCTGCTGAAAACGTCAAAGACAACTTTTTAGCAAATTGGACTGAAGTTTCCAAAGTCGGTATTCCAATAATTGCTGCTGTTGAAGGATTTGCTGTATGTATTTTTCTTTTTTCTTGGGATGTTGTTAGTTATCAAAACGGTTGATGTTGTTAGTTATCAAAACGGTTGAGAAATAACTAACATGACATTTATTATTCTAGCTTGGTGGTGGTTGTGAACTAGCCATGAGTGCAGATATTCTGTACGCATCAAAAACGGCTGTCTTTGGGCAACCCGAGGTAAAACTTGGTATTATTCCAGGTGGTGGCGGCACACAACGTTTGATCAGAGCGATTGGAAAATCTCGTGCAATGGAAATCATCTTAACAGGTGATACTTTTAGTGCCTTGGATGCAGAGAAATGGGGTCTTGTCTCTAAAACTTTTGAACCAACAACTGTTTTGGAAAACGCTTTGAAGCTTGCTGAGAGATTGGCAAAGGGAGCAAGGGTTACAATAAAGGCTTGCAAGAGATCTATCAACTCTGCTTACGAAATTAATCTTCAGTCTGGCTTGGACTACGAGAGAACCATTTTCCACTCGTTGTTTGGTGGTCCTGAACAACAGGAGGGTATGAATGCTTTTGTTGAAAAGAGAAAACCAAATTGGAAGCTATGATGACAGAACGAATATTATATGATTTCTATTTTAAATTATTAAGCTAAATAATGATAAACTCCCCTATCCTGTGTGTCTCTTTGTAAGTATTCTCTCTCCAATAAAGCCTCTATTCTCTTTTTAATAAATTGTGGTGATGGCTTGAATTTTGTGATTTGTTTAATGGTTTCCACAACCAACTCATTATGTCTCAATGTCTTTCTGCTCTTCATGATACGTACAATAGCAGCATCCAGTTTGTACTTTCTCTCCTCATCAACCTTTTCGACAGTTTTGCTTCTTTCAGTGTCAGTTTCAACTTTATTTGCAACTGTCAGCACTTTAACCTTCGTCATTTGAGATGTGAATGCACTGTTAAAAGTAAAAACATCATTTGGCTTGATATCTTTGGACATTGGTGTCTTTTTCAAGATTCTAGTTCTTGGTGCAACAGCAATAGATTGTAAGCTTCTAATCAAATCAGGTTTTGGAATTCTTGTTAGTGTTTCAATCTGTTCAAATGTTAACTCATCTGATTCCTCAAATAATAGCACTATTATCCCACAGTATAAAGACATGTTTAGTTCATGAATCTTTTTGTCAAATTTGATTCTGATGTCAATGGATCCAAAGTTGTATGCCCAAATCAATTTTCTACCATTATGTATATTCAAGTAGTAGTCATCAAACTGCTTCTTCAAAGTCTCCAATTGTGGTGCCAGAATAACAGAATCAATATTACTTGGAGGGTTGATTGGCCAGAATGTCTTTGTCAAAACGTTGATTTCAAAGTTTTTCTGATTGAAATTTTGGGATATTTCCTTTGATAGATTAATATCTCTAAACATGCCTTCCAGTTTAGATGTAAATGACGACCCAATTTCATTCTTGATCTTTGCAATCATGATTCTTTCCAAATCATTAGAGCTCCTCAATAATCTTTTGGCCAAGTGTGTCTTGTAGTATTTTTCAAACATATCCTTATCTCTAATAAATCTGAATATATCGATAGACTTGTTTAGTATCACATCAATCTCTTCTTCAGATTGGCTGGAAGACTTTTTGATGTTATCGTCAATAAACAACGACAAGTATTCAGATAGTTTGGAATTCTGGTTCAAGAATTCAACAAAGGCGTTATCAATGGTTTTTTGGATATTTGCATCTTGATTGAAACATTTTTGAATTTTGTTGTATTTATCCTTCAATAAAATGACCTTCTCGATCCATTTGATTGCACCAGCTGTAATTTTCTTTGATGATGACTGCTTGCGCTTCTCTTGTTGTGGTTCCAACTGTTGATATTCTTCTTCTTGGCATGTTTGTAACTGTATTCCTTGTTCAATAATAATGTTCTTGAGCTGTTCCTTCAACCCGTCAAAGTAGTTTGCTCTATTCAGGAGCTTGTATAATAATTTCAACTCTTGATATTTGTCCTCTAATACCCATTGTTTCAATCCCTCGTTTGTAAACTTCATTACAGGATCAATTTTGGAGGTGATCAACACTGTATCAACTAATAAAATCAATTTTGGGTATGTAACATCAGGCAGATAGAGGACACATTTGTTTTGTTCATTTGTAATTAACTCGTCAATCTTCTTTATATATTGTGTACCATTGTTTAGAGCAAAGATATCATCACTGATTTTCTTGTAGTAGGTATTGGTTTCTGCTAAATAGTACTCTTCAAAGTACTTTAGATAGTAGTTCTCACCCAAACTGTTTTCATCTTCAATGAGAGATTCAAAAATAAAGATTATGGACTTGCTCAAGAAAATGTCAACAATGAGTCCATTTCTGCTATCTGTTATCTCTTCCATGATGAATCTGTGCAAAACATGGCCAATTTCTCTCATGTTATACATAATAATGTTGTCTCTGAACAGGTTGATACCAGCATCATAGATCAATGGGAGATGATTTTCCTTTGCATACACTCTATCCAGGTATTGTAGCACATCCTTAAGCATACGCATAGACACTGTATGAGCTCCCCAGCTTTCTTTAGTCAGCTTCATAAATTGAACGCGCATTGTGTCATGAGTAACAATGCCATTACTGTCACTTAGCAATGCCATTAATGACTCTCTGATGCCAGAGAGATGTTCACCAATCAACTCCTTTACCGAGTCGTAGACTTTCTTGCCATACTTTTTTGATACTAACTTGTACGACAGTCTATACAACTCTTCATATGATAGTTCAGAGGTCTCATTGAGTTCAATTTTTCTGATGGCGTCAGATAATACAGCCCACATCTTCTCAACATTGACATCATTTTTACGGTCCTAATAAAAATGTTAGTATGAAAATGACAACGGCAATAAAGACTTGAGTTACCCTTTGTGGAGCCCTAATCTTTCCCCTACTTGCACCACTGGAAAGCATTGTTATTGCTACTGTCTATTGATCTCTGATTTGTTTCTTCTCTGTTTTTTTGGTCCTTTAAGAAAACGTACTGCGAAGTTTATAAACTTTTTTGGTTTTCTTAAAAAAAAAACAAAATCGGCCACTCTCAACATCAACAACTCAACAGCAGCAAAAACAAAACATGTCCTCCGATATCCTAGACGTGTTAACCATCGGTGGCACCCAGCAGGGGCCTCCTAAGAAAAAGCAAAAGACTGAATCTGCTGCCAAAGTCAAGCAGACGGGGATGCAAAGAGAGTTGTACAATTTGCTAGGTGCAAACACGCCCCCAGTGGCAGTGAAAAGTAAGCAAAAGTTCAAAGACAGAATACATGCTATCTCAAAGCCATCATCATGGACTTGGGCTCCATTCAGCAATGGTGCTAGAGATGACGGGCTGGAGCTACACCACTGGGTTAAGGGCTCAAAAGAGAGTGTTGAGGCCGCTACAACACAAGCTCCGTATAGATTCGAAGTTTACAACACACATCTAAGTATCCCTACATTCACTGAAGAGGACTATAATTCTTTTATTGGTGGAGAACTGGATAAAGCTGTTGAAGAAGAGGAGCGTAAATTGGAGCAGCAGCAAAAGCTGGAGCTGGAGAAATTGAAAGAAAGAGAAAAACAAAAGCAGGCTGCTGCTGTTGCAAATGCAAATGCAAATGCAAATTCAAATGCAAATTCAAACTCTACTACTACAACTGGTTCTTCCTCTCCTGAAACTGTTGGTGCTGATGCTGGTGTTGACGCTAGTGGGAATGTTGGTGGTGGAGCTGCCACAAATGAGTCCAATAGTACTGCAGATGTTGCTTCCACTACAGATTCTAAAGATGATTCCGAAAATACTGAAAGTGAGGTGTTGATACCCGTAAGAACACCTTGGGACTACGAAGAAACAAATTACTTGTTTGAATTAAGTAGAGCTTTTGATTTGAAATGGGTTATCATTCATGACAGATATAAGTTTGAAGATAGATTCAGAACTATGGAGGATTTACAAGAAAGATTTTACACTGTTTGTCAAAGAATATTAATCCATGAAAATGAAAAGGAGGAAGGTTCACAAAATTCTAATTTGATCGGTAACTTGAACTACAACAAAAAGAAGGAAATTGAAAGAAAGAAGTATCTAAACAGATTGCTTTCCAGAAGCCCTGCTGAAATTGCTGAAGAAGAATCTTTGATAATAGAGGCTAAGAAGTTTGAACTAGCTGCTAAAAAAACAATTACAGAACGTACCGCTCTTTTGCAGTTATTGGACTCCCCACAAGCTACTGCTTCTATCAACCAATATTTAACATCCCAAGGCTTGACCCAACTATACAACTCATTAATGACAGATAAGCGCAGACGCAGAATGGACTCACCTGTTCCTGAAAACCCAATGGCTGCTCTAAATGAAAAGCTGAAACAACAAGGTTTAAGCAGAACCAAACAACAACAAGATAAACAAGATAAAAAGAAGGATAATCCAATCCAGCATTTGATTTCAAAGAACTTGACACCAAGAGAAGAGCAAGCTTTTGGTTTAAAGATACATTCAGAAAAAATATCACCAGGGGTGTTTTTGAGATCTTCTAAAGTTACAACTTATAAACCAAATGTCCAAACTAGAATTACTGCTATTCTAAATGAACTTGGGTTGGGTAAAAAGCCTGTACTTGCCACTGAAAAGGTTATTCAAAAGCAAGAAGAGTTGATGAAAACTATTAATAATCTATTGGAACTAAAGAGACAATTAGATAAACTGGAGGCTGAGGCAAAGATTAGTAAATGAATACAAAGGTTGTGTGTGTACTATAAATAAATTTGAAATGCATTAATAAAAGGTCGTAAAATGATTTATATAATTAACATGTCCAAACCCATTGGATTCTCATTATCGTTATTATTCGTCAATGGGTCTGGAATGGATGAATCGTGTCTTAAATATGAAACAAATCTATCAAATGATATCCTCAGTATACTCTTGCAATCAATCTCAATCAACTTTGGATCACCGATAAGATTTGCCTTAATAATAGTGTCTTTAATCGTGGTTGGTGGAACAATCAAATAATTTGGAACAAAGTGTGTAACATCATCAGGGTCATTACCGTTGATTGTGGATTCGGAAACGAAAATTGAACATAAATCTTCCAGTAACTCAAACTCTGTTGTACCTTCGCATAATTTTAACAATAACAGTAACATCTTGTAAACATTTGCTAATGTTAACTGTTCATATTCGAGAAATCTTGTGTTTCTATAGGACAATGCAACACGAAATAAAGCAACAACTCTGAACAAGCAAAAGAAGTCAACTCTTGTGAAATCCCTTCTAGTTTCAATAAGGCTGTATAAAGTCTCTGAAAGGGGAAAGATCAGAATCCAACATGGTGCTAATTGTTTCAAGTATTCAATATGGATGGAAATAGAACAACAAAGTTCATATAACTGTGAATCTGAAATCTCTTCTGAAGAGAAAAGCTTTCTTTTGGGGCAAAAAATCTTTATCAAGTTTCTGAATCTCACTATAAACGGTGTCTTTTCTGTTATTGATTTCAGCAAGTCGTCTTCTAATACCTCTAACTTGTTTGTTAATGTCAGTTTCTTTTCTTGTGATGAACCAATGGCACCAGTGGAAACAATGTTAAATTTAGTAATTAGCTTCACAAATGCTGTGGAACTCTTGACAAACTCAAATGCGTAATCGTTCAAAAAAGATACAATTTTCTTGGTGTATGACTTGTACTCAATATCTTTGTCGTTCAACTCATACTCAACAAACAAGAAATTCACCAGTAAAGAAAAGTATCTTGATTTTCCAGCAGATGTTTCAAACCTGAGAATGGTCTTCATCAAATTGGTTGTTAACTGCAACTTGTGAGAAGAAACTATAATTCCTTTTGAACTCAGCAAGTTGCCATCAATAGACTCCAATACTCTAACATACCCAATAAAACTCACACTGTAATTCTTCTTGATGATATTCTTGATTAAACAATCAACAAACATCTCCTTTTCAATTTTGTAAATTTGTACCCCCGAGTGTTTTAAAACAAAAGTGAAAATATATGGTTCATTATCAAACTGGTTGAAACTCAACAATCTACTCCAGTTATCCAGATTATTCTTGGACAGAAAACCAGAAACGTGGCACCATAAATCTGGAAGTTGTGAAGGATTCACATCCCCAAGTTTCTCTTTAACAATCTTGAGATCATCCTTAGATGTTACTCCATCAATAAAACCTCTAATGAACTTCGAAGAAATCTTCATGATCGTTGGTTGGTGTTTGAACTTGCACAGTACAGAAAAAATATTCTTGCGGGTCTTCTCTGATAATGATTGAAATGTAAGATTTAGCTGCTCCATGAAGTTCCTAAATGTGTCGTATTCTGGTATCTTAACAACAAAGTTTAGCACATGTTCTAAAGATCCCATCTTGCTCACCTTGTTAATCTTATCATTAGATGAAAGTAACAGTAGCAACGCCTTAAAAGTCTGTTGAATGTAAATCTTGCTGTTCAAATTAACACTGTTCACTATATCATCAACTCTTAGTTCAAGATTTTTCCCAAATACAACAGAGATACAAAGAAGTATGTTCAAACGATTGCAGAATGTATCAATATCCAGGTTGGAAACTTTTGAGACTGGAATAACCTTTTCTAAAAACCGTTCCTTAATATTTGTGTCTTCTTGAACTTTGAATGCAATCAACTCGTTTAAGTAAACATTCAGGGCTGTATCCTTATTGATACCATGCTCTGTAAAAATAACAGGAAACGATCTTTCATTAAGAAAATTCTTGAACTTATTCACCTTCAAAATCTCAAACACTAACGATAAGACATTTTCATTCAGTTTCCAATGATGAATAGATGAAAATCTGTCTATGCATGCACAATCAATCTTGAGTGTTTCCCAGTGCTTTTTGTTCATGTCATGTTTTACAACTTTCTCCACGATATTCCAATGCTCATCCTTTGGTTTGAATTCTGTGCACAAAGCTTCAAAAAACTCAAGATCCTTCAAACTACTTCTTTGTAAAATATCCCAGAACACCTGACTTGTGGCTACTGAAATGATGGAAACAGCTTCCTTAAAAATAATGTCATCATAAAACTTCGTCTTTAAAGATCCATCTTTCAAATATATGAATAAATCAAAGAACAATAAACTGTTAGAATAGACATTCGACATGACAGTTTTTCTGTTAATAAAATTTCTTTCAAAGACCAACGCTGAAACATAATAAAGTACTGAACACATTGAACAAATATAAAGTTCCCAGTTGTGTACAATACCTTTTCTTCTGACGTTCCCTTCCAATCTAATGGAGTAATTATCGACCAATGCAACTAACTCTCTAATCTGGGAAACATCTAGTCCATAAGTAAACTTCACAATATCATTGAAGTATAACATCATTTTATCCATTCCAAGAGCTCCTATTTCACCTTCTTTTGATAATATGTCAAAGAATTGCTTCAGTGTTTCAATCTCTGTATGGTTCAAAGTAGAAAATTGCAGAACAGTATCACCGAACACTAACTTGAAATCTCTTCTTGATGGTTGAACCTTTCTGTGAAAAATATCATCATAGCACTCAGAATGTGTGAAATAGTTTGTGTAAACTTTTGGAACATTTGATTCAATTGGAAACTCAGGAGTGTTTATCTGTCTATTATGAATGACCTGATGTTTATCGTTTACCAGTGTGAATCTGTCACTTAAACTTTCAACAACTGTAGTTGAAGAAAATGCTTGTCTTGGTAAAATATTATTATCATTTGGTCTGATGAAATATGGAATCTTCTTTGGTGTGTGTTTCTTTTGTTTCTTTTTAAGTGGCGTGTGATTTTTTGAAGATTGATCCGGTGTCTCTGTGTATCTTTGAGTGATTGATGCTGACCCTGTTGATAATACTGGTCTATGACTGGTTGGAGTAGGTGTTGCGGTAAACAAATGTGTTTGAACTTTTGATGATGGTGTTCTCCTTACTGATTGTGATGGTGATGCTTTATAACTCCTTGTTGTTGATCTCCCAAATTTCCTTACTCTCTTCTCTATATTATCACGATTTGATCTTTTAGAAGCTGAGCCAGGTATTTTTCTGTTGTTTGGTACTAATGCTCGTCTTTGAGACTTTGTGGTTGATCCTGGTTTAGATATACCAGAAGTTGCAGGTTTCCTGTTTCTAGTTGCCCCTGTTAGCATTCTTTCGACACCTGCACGACGGTCCTCCACAAGATCACCAAATCCCTCCTCGTGATAAACTTCATTCATATCATACTCATCAATCAGGTCTTCTTCTTTATCGTGGTTAACGCAGTAAAAGGTCTCAGTACCGGTATTCTTACCATCAAATAACAAGTCTTCTGCTCTATTCACCACAATGCTATCATCTGCACCATCGTCATCGGCTGATGATATGTCAATAATTTGTTGTTTGTTTTGCTGTGAATCATCAGAAATCTCAATAATAGAATGTAGGATCTCTCGTTGGCTATGATAATTGTTGGTGTCATTATCTGTAGTGAATAGGTCATCGCCGTTTAAATCCTCAACAGTTGATGGTGAAAATCTGGTTTTCTTCCTTGCAAGTCCAATTCTCGGTTCTTCTTGTGCTAAAGGCATGTGTCTTCTCTTACTGTGTGTCCAAGTAGATGTTTTGTTCGGGGTTTGTGTTTGTAAAGAGAAGAAAGATTTTGGTAGTCTTGATCCTTTTGATAAATCTTCGATATCCTTATAGGTTCTACCTCTAAATACGATAGAAGCAGACGTCTGTGAACTCTCTGGATCCCCGCCCTCTTCACTCTCTTCATCACTATCACTTTGTACTGGAGTGTCAGATATATCAGTGCCAAAATCATCATCTGAAGATTCATCACGCCGTATTGCAGCTTGAATTTCCGCTTCCTGTTCATCCTCATCGATTTCTTCAATCCTTTTGGTCTTTCTCGTTCTATTCTCTTTCTTTTTCTTGTTTCTATCACTTTTAGCTTTCTCTTTACCAGTACTATTGAGCTTGTTTTTCAAGTATTGCTGTAGCCCACCATTGTGATACTTTTCAATCAGGATGGGATTCTGTTCAACCAACTCTGTAGCATCTTCAAGTGATATTTTCAGCGTATATGAGACAGAATCAATTGTGTAAATGTGTTGTTGATAAAAAGACACGTTTCTCCTTCTACTTGGATACCTTGAAGTCCCTGTTGTTGTTGTTGTTGTTGTTGTTATTTCTTGTGTTTCTGTTTCAATTGAGATCTCATTGAGATCCTTGATCATCGAGTTGTATAGTTTGGGCACCGCATTCTAGAGATATGTTTTGTTAGTTAAACATAAACCATGATCAATAAAGAGAATAAATCAACCACTTACCGTTCGTCTGACCTCGAACTTCCAGTTCTTCACTCGACGCGTCCGTAATACGCCTCTCAGTCTCTCTGGGTCCACCTCCAGCTCCGACGTCCCACCGTCCCATTCAGAGTCTGAAACACATGGTGATGACATCTGGATATACTACTGGGGCATCTGCTTTCCTGTGCTTCGTTTTGGCGGTTTCTGGTGGCTGGTCTCTTGTCTTCTTCTGTCCCGCAAGAACTCGTCTCTGCCCAGCAGCATTTTTTCTGCCTAGCTCTGCCCAGAACCCCCAGCAGATCTCCCTCCAACTGACTGGAAAAAAATCAACACCGGGTAACTATGGTCCTTTGTTTTTGGTTGATTATGCTGTGATCAGTTAATGAAAGGTAAACAGCAGCAGCCCCAGCTAATCACTGAGAACAATGGCATCACAGGCCCCTTCTGGTGGGAAGAGATATGCAGTAAGAATAATTGTAGTGTTTACTTTGGGCTAGTGACTAACTTCATTCAAGCCGATGAGCACAATTGAGTCAAGCGTGACGAGAGTGATTGTTGCTACTAAACATCTATTGGAGAGTTTGACGCAATGGGCAAAACACAGTGCTAGTGAGAATGATATTTCAGATGCTTATGTTCAACTTGGCAACGAATTCAAGGTGGCATGCAGAGCTTTTTCAAATGCTGGTGTGGACGTCAGTGATCTGGGTGATGTTCCTCACTCCTTAAGAGTTGTGTTGGAAGAAGCCTTATGTGAACCTCCTTCGCAAGAAAGTCTAGACAAATTCTTGCCTGACCTAAGAGAAATAATTGTCAACCTCCTACAGAGCTTAAAAACTAAACAAATGGTGGCTCGTACTTTGAGAGCAAACTCAAAATCAAACAGAAGTCCCTCTAACGAAGTGGGTGATGCACATAAAAGAACTGTTTCAAACTCATCTACAAGAACGAATTCATCTGCAAATCTAGATAGCATACAAAAGCAGTCACAACCATTACCTGTACCACCTCCTCCTCAACATCAACAGCAACAGCAAAAGCAACAACAGCAAAAGCAGCATGAATCACAATCTGTTCCAACTCGTGGTGATGTTGCACCTCATGATGAATCAAAGACAAAAGCAAAAATACAACCACAAATCATTTCAAAATCACAAGCAGCCAATGCATTGGCACAGTTACAAAAAGGTGATTCTCTACAACGTCGTGCATCAAAAAGATTTTCTGCTTATCAGTATGCTAAATTGACAAATTACTCTCCTGGCAGGGACCCAGAATTGCCTGATAAGTCCTTGTTGAATGCTGCGAAGAACGCGTCTGAAAACTCACCTCTTCCAAAAAGAATTGCATCACCTCTAGCTACACATTCCTCAACCACTGCATCTTCATCTGATGAAATCAATGTGTATCTAAAATTGGGAGATAAAGTCAAGAAAACTTTATTGCCTCTTCCTGTTTCATTCACAACTTTAAGACTACTCTTTGTTGAGAAATTTGCATATTCACCAGGCACTGGCTCGTTCCCTGATATTTATATAAATGACAATGCCAATGGTGTTTCTTATGAATTGGAAGAAAACATGTTTGATGATGTTCAAGAAGGATCTGTTTTGTCATTGCATGAGACGACTTCTAATAGTTCTTCTTCTGAAGACACTGCTAAAGATCATGATGAACAATTCCAATTATTAAAATCACAGTTATTGGCAGAACAACAGACTCTATTACAACAAACTAGAGAATACATTGATGAATCGAACAAGGAAGTATTGGAGAACATACGTGCATTGATTGCCGAAACTCCTGTTACGACAAAGCCAAACGATGTTGATGCTAAACCTGCTGATAAAGATACAAAAACAAAAGAAGCTATGAAACCATCTATTGAAATTGACGATCTATCTGAGCTTCTTGATATTCGCCATGATTTATCAGTGATTAATCAGATACAAAGTACAAACAAAAACACCTTCAAAAGTGCTATTACCAACATTTTGAAGAAAGTTGAAGAATTCAAGTCATTGTCCCTGGATACATCGAAATCATCTAATAGAACATATCTAGAGGAATCTCAACATAAACTATCCTTGGAATCTGATTCCATGCTTACAAGATTTGATGATTTGCAGGACATTGTTGAAGATTTGAGAAAGGATGTGGTTCAAAGAGGTTCTCGTCCTTCTGAAAAACAATTAGAATACGTCACAAAGAAATTGAACGAAGCTCAAAACGACTTGGATACAATGACCAAGTATATTTCTACTGAAAAGCCAAACTGGAAAAAGATTTGGGAGAGTGAGTTGGATACTGTTTGTTCTGAACAGCAGTTCCTCACATTGCAAGAAGACTTGGCTTTGGATTTGAAGGAAGATTTGGAGAAGGCTACTGAAACTTTTGATCTGGTTAAACAGTGTTGCGAAGAACAAACCAAGAACCCAAGAACAAGAGCAGCAAAGCTTCCAATTCCAGAACCTGGCACTTTAGGTATTGTTAGAGATGCTCTATTATCTGAGGTTCAAGCATTAAATCCTGATCATGAAACTAGAGTTGAAGCTATTGAAAGGGCAGAAAAGTTGAGACAAAAAGAAAAAGAGTTGACGATGTTAAATGGGTTTGAAGAAGAACTAGGAGGGTTTGTTGAAAGTAATAAATTGAAGAAGAGTGGTGGTATAGAGGAAGTTGAAAGAGTTCGTCGTATGAAGGATGAACATAATTTAAGAAGTGGATTTGCTCCATTCTAGCTCTAGCTCCATTTTTTTAATAATTTTCAAATATAGAGTACAAGCTTTTTTTAATAGTTCGTAAATTCATCAAATCATTAAATATAATTGTTCGAGGTACTTAATATAGATCTTATTGTTTGTATTCTTCCTCTTTAATTGTAATAAAAATCCCTGGATCATCATTTTAACAACTTGCATTCCAAAATCATTATATTTTGATTTTTTTGTGAAGACCATGTTCAGACTACAAGTGATGATTTCTTCAAAGTATGTTTGAAACCCACTTAAAGATATGACTGAGTTCCTTGTGAGTCGACAGAAAGATTCACCTGCAACTTCACCTAAATTCAGTATTTGCTTTAAAATAGCATCCTCAGAATTTACACATGTGCTCAGTGTATTGTACTTCAATTTGACACTATAGTTCCAAAGCAGCTTCTTTATATTTTCATGGAATGATGTCGTTGTTGTTGACATTTGGTTATCTTCAAACATCTTAATCGTATCCAGATTTGTTGTATTTATTTCAAATCCACAGAACTGCAATGTGTTATGACTATGGTAATCAGTGCCTTCTTGTGAATAACTAAAAGCTGTCTTAATTTTGTTAATATTGATACCATATTCACTAAATCCTTGATCTATGCAGGCATGAGCCTTCTCAATCAACGAAGCATCTGTTGACATGATTAAAAAATCATCAGCAATTCTCAAAACCAAGCTTTGGGTGTTCTCCAGAAACTTAAACACGTTATTGATAAAATCATCATATACCAAATCACAAAAAACACTTGAAAGATGAAACCCTTGGAAAATACCATCTTTTCTGATGTAACTTTTACGACCAGCTATCATTGTACTCTCTTGCAATTCATTAACAACAATCTTCCTTATATCGCAACCCCTGAGAGAATTAACCTTATCCCATCCAATATTTAAAACACCTTCTCTCCTGGAAATGTTATCCCTGTTCACTGCACCTTCATCCTTCAACTCTTGCCATTTTATATATTGTAGCCTTTCAAGATGTAACTGATGATAAGAATTCAAAAAATACACTTGGTCTGGATCTAACAATCGGTCAACATTCTCTATAATTTTGGCACTTGGGATATTATCATAACAAGCACTAACATCAAACTTCATGAAATAGCACTGTCTTTTAGCTTCATTTATAATTTTCTTAAAGTTGGATGTTTCTAAAGGAATTTCATGGATGGAGGTCAATCTTTTAAAATAACTAGGCTCCATCAATCTCAATTTTGACAAAATATATCTGGTAGGAGCTGTTTCTTTGTTCTTGTGCTCAGTATAATCCAATTTCTCTGATTTTGTTTCACCAGTCCATGGAACATTTAGCACTCTAAAATCATTGTTCTTCTTGGGCATTATTCTCATGTTCCCTGTCTTTATAAAAGTATCTTGGATATCATCCTGGCTTCGTTCTATTTGGACCAGAAACTTTTCCTTGTAGTCTTTAAAGAATGTTCTTGATATTGTTGACCAGGTGCCATGGCGAAAGTACAAGAGATCCTTCAATGCTGGAATATGAGTGATGTGGAAAAATGAACTTAGTAGTAGACATAAGAAGTCATTAAAAAGCCAAAATATAAACTGTGAAAATAATCTTTTCCTTCTTTCAAATGCAGGTCTTGATAAGTTTGAAGAATCCAATTTGTTGCCTAGCCAGTCAATATCCTTTAGCTTAATTTCTTTTACAATTTCATCAACTTTGATTTTAAACCCCTTTTGTGAGTGTAAGAACACGCTTATATAGTGTAATATAGTGGATTTGTTTGTTGGTGTACCATAAATTTGTAAAGGGAAGAGCTTGTCAAAAATGATGCAACAAAATTTGATCACAGTTTTGATGTCAATAGCAGCTTGTAAATTATCATTCAAGTGATCTTTTTCATGACAAATCTGATCAAACATCTTGAAGTACCTGCACGTTTGATGATTGTCAATAACCTTTTGGAATATTTTACCGAATTTCCATAACTTTGAATTTGTCTTAGAAATACCACTCTTTGTCTTATTTTCATACTCATTGGAGAATATATTCATTCTGATTTGTTTCATGGTTCCACTTATTGGGTTTCTAGTTGAGCTTTTCCCCTTGTATAAAGCCTTTGAAATTGACACATATTTGTGTTTCTGAGTTTCATTACCGTAACGTTGAATAGTTAATGGATTACCAAACAATTGCATGAATCTTGACCCATCATAAACGAAACCTTTATATGATACAATAAGCGAACTGAAAACTTTAGCACCAATAACTTGATAAAGCATTCGCCATGGATATTCACGTAAAAATCTACTCTTGGAATCTGAATTAATGGAATGCGTATTTGATGAAATTCCACCATCTCTTGTTAACTTGTAGCCATGTGCTATAATATTGTTGTTGCCTTTCAATTTTAACAATTGTTCAATACAATAATCCAAAGTATCATCAAAGGACCATGATTCAAGCACGTTAATAGTGATTGTTGACAATGATGATAGTGCATCAGAACAAAGATAAACAGTGTTTAATAAGTTGGAATAAGCCGGATCGTCATACTTTTCGATTATAGTCTTAAAACCAAAGTTGTTCTCCAATATCTTGCCTAATGTATGGATGTCATGCTCCATTTCTCTGTTGGGCTGGTTTGTTTTTTGTGGTTGTTTGTTCAGGTTGTGTATTTGTTGTGTATTTTTAAGATTGAGATGAGTTATACTAAAATTTTGGAAAGTAAAAAAAAAGATTTTATTCAGTCTTGGAACCAAGTCCGTTTGAGTTGGAGTTAAGATGGTTAAAAAGAATGAAAATCCACTGAAGATTGATTACGGTGCACGAATTATAGAGGGCTGCTTGTTTCAAGTGAAAGACCAGCGTTTGTGTGATGTTCCAGACTTGCTCGACGCTTGGATCATTGACATCTCGCCTCGAGACACTCCAAAGATCCTTCCAGTACTGAAGGAGTTGTCATATAAGGACCCTGTTACATTATTGCACTTAAAGCGAATGAAAAAAATGACAAAGAATGTTCTTTCAGTGCTGTTTTGTACTACAGAACTATTCAAAGATTCCACTGAGGTGAAAGAGAGACTATCTCATGTTGAGATCGACTATACAAATCTCAGAATTTCTGCAGTACCCAGAAGTGGTCCTTCAAAGAAAGTAATCTCTTTGGAATGGAGTGCAAAGTATTGGCCATTGGTTTGGAAGGGGAATCCTAACGATCAAATTTTGAACGATGTTGTTATAACGATTGAAGATACAAAGAAATACTTGGAGCTAGTTGCCTCTGAGAGTCTGAAGATCACTGAAGGTTTACCCATTGTTTGTGCAGTGGTTGATCCAACTACCAATGAAGTCATTGCCGTTGGAAGAGATGAACGTGATATCCATCCATTACATCATAGTATTATGAACTGTATACAAGCTGTATCGGCACAAGAACTAAAGAAAAGGCAAGAGCTCAATATCGAGCAGGGGCATTATCTATGTCTAGGATACCATATATATGTCACCCATGAGCCATGCTCTATGTGTTGTATGGCCTTAGTTCACTCAAGAATATCCAGATTGGTGTATCTTAAGCAGAGTAAAGACACAGGTGCTTTAAATCCAAAGAGTGGGCCTGGTTATTGCATAAACAATCACAAACTTTTGAACTCCAGTTTCGAAGTATTTGAATGGGTTGGGCCAGAGATCATAGCACCAGATATTGATCCAAAATTAAATGCATGAATAATAATTATCATTTTATCATTATTTGTATTCACATCATTGATTCAAAGCATTATTCAGCTCGTTAAACGTTTCTGATAATTCCTTTGTGGTTTCCTTCCATTTCCCTTGGTCAGGAGAATATACGATATTGTTGAAATCATTAATTTGTTGCTTCAACTCAAGGAACTCATCTTCAAACTTGCTTTGCTTATATTCCAATTCGCTCTCCATTATACGGATTAATTCATCCAATTTTTCATTGATATTCTTTATAATCGTGTCATCAGCTATCTCTTCAAACTCTTCAATATTTAACCTCACAGTTTTTGCCTCTGGGTACTGATCTATTGCTTTTGATACGGCTTTTACCTTTCTTTTGTTGATCTGAAGGACGTGGTTATAAAGTTGACGGATTGTGTTTTCCTTGGTATACTTGGGGAAAGCCTTTCTGAATAGCTCATATGAAAATGACTTGTTGAAACTGAATCTTTCTAGCAAGAAATTCGATAAGATCTCCTTCTCTGTGACCATTATTTCTCGTGTTTTGTTGTTTTTTTGTTGTTTCGTTAGAATTGTTGTTTTTGATTTTCTTTATGACCGCGTAAGATTTTAGAATTCTACAATTCTACAATTGGTTTTGGTTTACTTTCCTTGCATTCTAGTGGCAAACCAGCTAATTATACAGTATTTCGTGGTCATTCTTTAGTAGTAGTAGTATAGTGGTTCATAGAATGTTTCAGTTTTCTTCTATAATTGTTGTTGTTGTTGTTGTTAACGAGTGATTTCCAGATCATCGTATCTTTTTCTATAGCTTCTTCTCTTGTTAGAGCCATCGTCAACTCTCATGGACTCTCTCTTTAATCTTCTGATGTTTCTTTCCTTTTCAATTTCTCTCTTTTCAATCTCCCATTGTGATAACTGTTCCACAGATGGGGCCCAAGAGAGACCTAGGGTTTCGTGATCTAATCTAACACCACCTTCGTATCCAAAAGCAGATTGATTGTAAATTTCTTGTGGTAAATGACCATCTATGCAATCCTTCTTCAGCTTCAATATGGTTTCATGTAGGGTGTGTGCAATTGCTGGCAAGAATTCTAGTGATAAACCTAAATCCATAACAACATATTGAGCAAACTTTTCTGGTGTCAAAAAGTCATTTGTTAAATCCCACTCAAATTTGTCTTCATACAGGTTCTTGTCCAAATTACATGATAGATTGATGATAACATGGATGTCAATGTCCTTAGGTAGTTGTATTGTCACTAGATTTGTGTATTCTTCGATTTGTGACTTGATAGAGTTGGCGATTTGTTGTTGAAATGATGCAGGTAGCTCCATGTCTTGACATGTTATGAGGGCAAATTGTTCTGGTGTTATAAGTGTCTCGTTCAAATTCCACATTAAGAAGTCCACGATTCTGGTTGAGTTGTGTTCAAGGTCGATTCTTATTGGGATCATGATCTCTGTGTTGTTGCTGTTCATGTTTAACTCGTACTCAGAAAAGTTCAAATGCTTTGTTCTGGAAGCCAGTTTACCACTGTATTGGCCATTGAGATTGTTGTTGTTCACACTGTTAATATTGCTATGGTTGTTGTAGCTCGAGTAACCGTCTTCTATGTAATTTGTATCGTTGTCGTCTTCAAAGAAGTTGTCTTCGAATTCCGCGTAATTGATCACGTTCTTGCTTCTCTTTGTAGATCTGGTTGGTGCTGCAGAGATGTATAACGCGGTCTGGTCATTCTTGACTCTGTTGTGAAAGTTTGTGAGCAGTGCCTGCGGTATCAGAGGTCTCTCCATTGTAAAGTCAACTGGTGTTGTTGTTGTTGTTGTTGTTGTTGTTGTTGTTGTTTCCCGTTGGCCTTTTTCTTTTCTGCCCTAATTTGGGCCACCGCGAGTAACTCTCAGACCGGCGAGTAAATTTGGGGCCGTCAAATCCAGCGTTGAAAAAAAATTTTCAAGTAGTTCACCTCTTAAACTATAAAGGTCTCTTCAGAACAACACACAATGTCCTTCTCTGATTTCTCCAAAGCTTCTACTATTGCTGAATTGAACACCTTCTTGGCTGACAAGTCATACGTTGATGGGTAAGTGCCTTTTCGATCTCTATTCAATGAGTTTCAATTGAAGCTGTGCAGTTTGTTGGATTAGCTTGTTTTTTTATGACACGTTTAGGAATTGACAACATTTCTCAGTCCAACCAACTAATTGGTCTCAATTGCAAGAAATACACAGTGGTTTGTTTTCGTTTAAATGATGAATATAATTGGTCCGTGTTTAAGAAGAGACTTAAGACCTCTCTGCATGATATCAAATCCAATCAAGTTTCACTTTCCTGAACTATTCGAAAATGCTGTTTGTTTGATTTCCTTAACAATGTTGAATGGAGGATGATTATTATGTTTTGTCATTGCAAAGTTTGCTAACTTTAGTTATCTAGTACTACTGCCACTCAAGCTGACGTCGCTGCTTACAAGGCTTTCCAAAAAGAATACCCAGCTTTTGCTAGATGGTTCAACCACATTGCCTCCTTCACCGCTGAATTTGAACAATTGCCAGCTGGTAAGGCTCCAGCTGCCGCTGCTCCTGCCGCTGCTGAAGAAGAGGATGACGAAGATGTTGACTTGTTCGGTTCTGACGACGATGAAGTTGATGAAGAAGCTGAAAAGTTGAAGCAACAAAGATTGGCTGAATACGCTGCCAAGAAGGCTGCTAAGGGTCCAAAGCCAGCTGCTAAGTCTATCGTTACCTTGGAAGTCAAGCCATGGGATGATGAAACCAATTTGGAAGAATTGTTGGCTAACGTTAAGACCATCGAAATTGATGGTTTGACTTGGGGTGGTCACCAATGGATCCCAGTTGGTTTTGGTATCAAGAAGTTGCAAATCAACTGTGTTATCGAAGATGACAAGGTCTCTCTTGATTCTTTGCAAGCTGAAATCGAAGAAGATGAAGACCACGTCCAATCCACCGATGTTGCTGCTATGCAAAAGTTGTAAGCAAGCTGTTTCATATTTTGTTCAGTTTTTTAATTTCAACCATTTTCCGCGTATAGTTTTTTAATGAAGAGATTCAGTTCATAAACTTATTTCTGTAGAGTGTTGATTGATACAATTGTGTTGTAAGTGACTACTAGGCATTTCTTATTTGATCGTTAAATCCATTCAATTAAATTTTACATCACACAACTAAAAAGTCAATACCGGCACCAAGCCATTCCTTCTCAGCTAATATCTGTTCCCAAGTCTTCCCTGTAGACCAGCACTCTTGCGCAATGGTTCCAATGGATGTGATAGTACCCATTTTGGCATTCTTGTATAAAATATCAATAAAGTTCTTGAAAATGGCTTGCTCTTTCTTCTTTGTACACACACATGAAAAGGTGAATAATGGCCAAACCATTTGTGTGACAATAGTGGATGTACTCTCCAAACTGCTATACACACTGAGAAACTCTATAATAAACCTTTGGAGCAGATCATTTCTCTGTGGTTCAATCAATCTGTGGAGGTTCATCAATACCGCAATGGCCCAACATTGTGCACATTTGATCTTGTACTCACGTTCTTGAATTGAATCATTCTTCTCAAACTTGACATACTCTCTGTAATCTAACAAGTCTGCACGAACAGATTTAAACTTGCTCAAAATATCTGATGACACAAAACCATTGGATTCTTTAAAGTCTCTTCTAATTGTGCAAAATCTGTATATGCACTTGAAGATTTCTCCAGGACATCCAATAAGATTGGAAATTGAAACAGCATCATCTTTGGTACCATACCAACTCTCATCACAGTATGGAAGTCTGCAATCTGCTGAAACAACTGCTGAAATTGTATCATACCAACCAAAATTAGCAATCAATGTGAAGCTTTCATCAATTTTCTCGATATATGTTTTGAATGTAGCATCATTGATAATTGCACGAGATAGTTTGAAGAACAATCGAAGTAAAGCTGATCTTCCGGATTCTAAAACACTGAATAAAAGATGGACATGGATCAATAGTAAAATGACAAAAAAGTTTGATCTTTGTTTTTCCAGTGGTTGTTTTTTTAAATTCAAAACAATGTTATCAACATCCAAAGTACCATCATCTGACAGATTCTTCAGATAATTAATCAAATACTCCATGGTGTTGTTAATATGAACCATCCCTGTGCTATAAAACTCTTGTGCACCTTTGGTTTCATAAAGATGAATACATGACAATGCGATGAAACAACTTTTGGCCATCTCAAAATCACAATATTTTAATGCTAATTGAGGCCATGGTGAACTTGGGTGAGCATCTAATAACGGAAGCAGTTTTTTGAAAAAGTGCTTCAACATCATGTTCTCTTCAAAGTATGTCAATTTGGAGACATTAGATGATTCATTATGCCGTCCATTGGTTACAATTCCAGGCTCTAATGTTTGTGGGAACTCTTTCAGATTATCAATCAATGATGGGAACTCATCTTCACCAAGAAAAGAAGGAAACAAGTTTTGAAAACTCTGAAATTCTTCCATAACATCAAACTTTTTTGATGGGTCATTATTAATACTTGATGTTGATTTTGGAGTTATGGTATTATTACCTGTTATGGGTGGGGATATCGGTTTAACATCTTCAAATGGTGAAGTCTTAGATGAATGTGTAGGGTTCGTAAATGTCGTAGTTGTGAAACGAGTATCAATCTGTGCTATTTTTATCGGTTTCGACTTGATTTCAGCATTGTTTGCTCGTTGTGATAATTTGGTTTCTGAAGGTGATGTGCCTGAAGGTTTTGGTGCTGTTTCTGGTTCTGATTGTTGTTCTTGAACTTCCGTTTGCTTGTTATTGAATGGTGTTGCTGGAGTGGTGTTATTTGTCACAGGTTCCGTTGGTGGTGATGATCTCTGGATAACTTCTGTTGCAGCTTTTGTTGCCTCTTCTGTAGTTTGAGGTATCTCAATTAGTGACTGTCTTTTAGCTAAACTTTCTTTCAACCTTGGTCTTCCTCTAAACCCATGAATTATTTCTCCTTTAGAATTCTTTTTGATACCATTGTTTCTACTATCATCAACATCAAAAGATAGTCTTATACCATACCCTTCACATACTTTTCCACTCTTTATACAGTTATTACAGGCAGGCTTGGCTTCATCACACTTTCTTCTTCTATATTATTTACAAGTTTGTGAGCAAAATAAATTCATATTCAATCATGCATGATTTTTGTTTGATCTTACCGTTTTTTACAGGTCCAGCATCCTGTTCTAACACGCCTTATTTTTGTGGTTCTTTCACTCATTTCGAGGTTCCGATGTTGATAAAATAGTCAATTGAGCAATATAGTTTTAAACAGTCACCGTTCCATCAAATAAACTGTTGGTGTAATAAACTTGTACTGTGTATTTTATTATAAGTACTCCCATCGGTTTTTTATCTGTGATGTTGCACTATCAAAAAAACAGACCAATTAGGATAGTTGGAGCTTATCTCTCTGTCTTGACTATTCTGTCCTGCATACTCCTCATATTTGATGCCTGAATGGTACAGTTGGATGAATCAGGAAAGTTCGAACGTAGGTGTGTATTAAATATAACAATGGGCCCCTTGCTGTGGGAATATTCACCAATTTATAACTCAACTCTCACTTGATTGTTTATCATTGTCTGAATTCTAATTAATAGTGATCTCCCTTTTTTTTTGACAGGCTTTGATCAATGCTTAGTTAGTACACGCCATCTTAATCTTACTAAAATATAATAGTTCATTATAGTATGCCGAATTGTCATTGCATACATACTATAAGCCCATACAGCTCTTTATTTCTCACTTAACCAATGTCTACTTATCAATCAATCTATATTTCTAATGCCAGAATCTCTATCTAGGGAAGGACCCTAGTATTAACTTTGCGATCTCTAAGCAAGTCTCACTAAACTAAAACAATACAGATGATTCTTCTAGCAGTTTATTATAGGTCAAAAATTGTGTCTATTTTTTTTTGACATCTAATTAATGTGTATTATGTATCTATTCAATTATAATCTGTTCTTTTATATATTTGCATTGTTGTTTTATGCTTTTCTTTATGAAATGAGGGTGAAGTATGGAACTTCATGAAATTTTGGGCCTGTAAATAGCTTGAAACAAAGACTATATACTTGGTAGTATATAAAATCCTTATTCAATGTTCAAAAGTTTTAAAATATTGATATATGCATGGTTATTTTTTTTTTATAACGTTTATTATAGGTGGAAAAAGGATCACTGAGTTAGTCAATCAGACTAATAAGTTAATTGAGATAAAACAGTCAAGTTATGCTATAAGAGCAAAGCCCTCATGAACGATAGCAATGAAAAACACCTGTACCGTAGAAAGTAGGAAATAACAGTAAAGAGGAGAATATAATTTGAATACATGCGAATTTTTTATTCTTTTTTTATTCCTAAAGTTTGGCTAAGATATAAATTGTAAGTCCTATGTTCAGCTTGAAATATTTAACGAAAAAAGATCTTTGACCCATTATTTTCTGGTTCATATTGTGAAAAAAAAAACATTAACATAGAACTACAGTTAAATTACATAGGATAGGTATGAAGCAATAATATTTTGAATTTAATATATTTTCCTGTAATAAACGTTGTCTGTTTAAATGTTTTGACACATCCGGAGATTACAAGGTTAATTTTGACACATTCAACAACTCGAATAGGTGAAGTTAGAGGAAACTCTGGCGGAGGCTCGTAGTAGTTCTGGCGTCTAAATAGCGTGAATATCAAGGGAAAATAAATTCATTAAAAAAATTCATTAGTATTTCATAAAAGAGTACCTTAACTCACATTTATCATTTTGTTCATAGCGATACCATGCGAAAATCATTATAAAGGTTTAGTGTCTTCCCAGTCTTTTGATGTTAACTTCTTTAACCTCTTTCCTTATCTTTGGGTCCTCTCGCAATGACACATTTTCCTTTATGACTAACGGTTTGTGATGTAGCTTACAATGATGAATTAGACACCATCACTTTTGTAACGATTGACTTCTAGACGTTTTAGCATACCAAAACCAATAAAGGACTGATTTCTATCTACATCTGCTACCAACATTGCAAGAGATGCATTTATTGTCTGAACAAGAACAAACAAACTAAGCAAATAAAGTAGAGAAAGTAGAACGGAGAAGGAAGATAAAAAAAAATCAAAAAACAACAAAACAAAAAAAAAACAACGAAACAAAAACCCAAACCAAAACACACACCAGAAACCAGAAAGAACTGTGTTATAAACAAGTGCATGATATATTTTTTAAACCCGAAAACACAAAAGCTATTTATGTAGTAATTGCGGCTTTAAATAAATAATAATCTATTCTGACTTAAAGAGATCACAACAAAAGCATTCTCTTCAAACGGAACTACTAAATATTTGTTACAAGCCGCAATTATCAAATAAATTACCAAGCAGTAACACTCAAAGTAAAATCTCATAGACGATTACGATTACGATTGCAATCTCATATTTACAAACTGTTGTAGTTATAAGCATTTCAATTAATAAAATTTATAAGAAAAGAATTCAATTATATATCAATATAAAACAAGAGAAAAAGACAAGCTACCATGCCAGTTGGGGACTTAGGTTCAAAAATATTTAAAATATATAGTAGCTGGTTACATCAGAAGTTTAATTGATATGCATAGTTGACATATTTTATTTCATATTGGAGATGTAAATAAAGTCTTGGTAATATTCAGGTAGCTTTATTTATGGCCCATGTTTTTTTGTCTTTTGTCTTTTGTCTTTTGTGACTTTTTTTTGCTTTTTTTGTTTGTTTATTACTGTTGTTATCTTCTATGTTTTTTCTTCTATCTATCTATCTATCTATCTGTTGATGAAAGATTCATTGTTTCATTCATTCCTTGGTTAGTACTAAAAGCTAGAAGAGTGTGTTTCACACAATCAATAGCTATTAATTCTGAATTCATTTTTTTATGTTCTGGTTGTAATTGTCCAAGACTCTGCAGCAGATTTATCTCACCAGTCATCAGATCACAATGGTTGTTAGTTAGTTTTCTAAGGGTAGTGTTTGTGGGTCACTGAGGCTGCCCTACTACGTGAAAGAAGATATCAAATGCTGTTTTAATTGAGGGGCATAATATAACCAACTTTTTTTTTGTTTTGGTGAGTGAGATTAAACAATCTTTTGCTTAACAAAGAAAGATCTCAAGTGTTTGATTTGCCAAACACACGCACCACCTAGAATAATCAATTGAATAATGGACCAACGAACAACACGGGAGTTTGTGTTTTCACTTTGATCTCTGAATTGAGCTTCTCTATCTCTCATTAATTGCTGTTCTCTTCTAATTTCGGTGATCTTTCTGTTTAGAGCCTTGACCTTTTCAGTCAAGGTGTGAACTTTACCAGTCTTCTTGCTATCCAAATCATCAGCGTCACCAACGGTGAATTCAACATCAATCTTAGTTTTGATCTTGGCTAACCAACCTTGGGATTGTGGTTGTAAACAAATTCTGTGTTCACCACTGTCAATAGCAGTAAAAGTGAAATCTCCATTTGAAGCACCTTTTTGGTGGACAACTCTGTGGTTATCATCAAAGACTTCCTAATAAAGAAAATGTGTTAACAATAAAAAAGAACTAAGAACTAAGAAGAAAGTAAAATATGAAAAAATATGCAAAGAAACTTACTTCAACATCCAACACCACACCCAGTTGCTTTGAATCAGAAGCTTGAAACTGATTTGTGTTTGGATCAAATGCTTGGACACTGTAAACACCCTTTAGCAAAGTACCTTGAGAAAGTTCTTTGTAGAAACACTTTCTCTCGCCCCCAGTGGAGTAAAAGTAGAATGCATTGGCAATGGACAAGTACAAGGATAGTACTAGTAACAACTTCATTTTGTATACACGTAATGGATCTGTTCCGTTGGTTTGGGTGTTGTTGTTGTTGTTTGTTGAAATCATCCATTTTATTTTCTGACACGAAACTGAAAAAAAAATGATACAGACAACATAAAATGGAGCGCGTTTTTACTACTGCCCATGTGACTTTACAAATGGAAAAGCAGTGAGAAAGAAGTGTAAAAGCCTATATTTTGGACTTATTGAGAATGTATTTGGCTATGTAGTGTAAAATAAAGGACTTGGACCTAAATCAAAGGAGAATATCCATTGCTGTCCATGAGTTTTCGAATGTTCTTTTTATAGATCAAAACCTGGTCATGTGACATGCATTGTTTTATTCTTATTTTTTTTCTTCCAGGCATAAGAGAACAGCAGCACAAACCTTCTTCCCTTCCTTTTTCTTTCATATTTTCCTTTTGTTATTGCTATTGTCAGTGTTATGAACCTATCATTATTGGATCCATTTTCTGTGTTGAAAGAGTATCCTGAAACATTAACTCATACACTAACAGTTGGACATTCAGTATTTATCAAATATACAAGAAACGGTGATTATTTGGCGTCAGGATTGTCTAACGGGTCGATTTTGATCATTGATAATGATACGAAAAGCATTTTAAGAAAACTAAAAGGGCATACTAGACCGATACAGTCTTTATGCTGGTCCACATGTGGTCGCTATTTATTATCTGCATCTAGAGATTGGAAATGTTTGATGTGGGATCTCAAGACATCGAAAGTTGTCAAGCGCTATAATTTCAATGGGCCAATTTGGAATGCTGAAATGAGTCCAAGCAAGAACGACGAGTTTGTTGTATCTCTATATGATGATTTTCCGAAGTTTATACGGAGCGGGGAATCACAGCCCATAGTGTTACAAGAAGAAAAGGTTTTGGTTTCAACATTTCACCCAAATGGTGAATATATACTCACTGGTACAAACAAAGGGTTGATTAGTATCATATCTATTGCGACATTGAAGATTGTGTTTTCTCAAAAGGTGACAAGTTCAAATATCAAGAACATTGTTGTTTCATCGAATGGACGCAAGATGGCTGTCAATTCATCAGATCGTATCATCAGACAATACATTCTACCCGATTTTGATACCAATCCTAAGCTGTGGGAGTTAGAGATAGTGCACAAATATCAAGATTTGGTGAATAGGTTACAATGGAACTCTGTTCTTTTCAACTCCAATTCTGAGTATTTGATAGCAGCGGCGTTTGGGTCTGCACATTGTATCTATATGTGGGAAACATCGATGGGGTCGTTGATCAAGATTCTGGAGGGACCTAAAGAGGAACTTGTTGATATTGAGTGGAATTATCACAAATGCACTATTGGTGCTACTGGATTGGATACAGGTACTATTTATATTTGGAGTTTGATCATACCTCAGAAATGGAGTGCGCTAGCACCAGATTTTGTTGAAATTGAAGAGAATATTGAGTATGAGGAGAAGGAGGATGAATTTGATATTGTGCCAGATGATGAGATCAACCAGAAGCAGCTTAACGAGGAGGATGAGCTTATCGATATTATTTCTAGAGAGAAGACTGATGCAAGGGGCCAGCCTTTAAGAAGATCGTTTGTGATACCAATTACGTACGAGGAGATAGTGCTGAGCGATGATGATTGATTTGTTTTTGTTTTTTTTTGCTATTTTCTATTTTCTAATGTTGCATTGTAATTCTAGTTATTCCAACTTCTGTAATATGTATTATCCTCTAGTCTCAAAAAAAAAAAAAGGCAAAAAAAGTAAACAAAAAAGCGAAAACGAAAACGAAAACGAAAACGAAACGAAAAAGAGAAGCAGAAAATGTCCTGCATGTCAAGGTTAAAAAGCAAAGCAGGACACAAAGAGGTTGCTACCACTACCACTCCTGCTCAGGGAGAGCGTGGAATGGAGTGGAAAAGAAAGGAGAAAGAAAGGAGAAAGAAGGGAGAAAAAACTGTGCAACCAGCCGAAAAAACGCATATTTTTGGACGAGATTGAAGTGTTGGTGGTTTGTATCTGGCTTTCAAATTCCATGTTATATCTTAGATTCTGATCACCATAAAAAAGAGAGAGTCCTATATATTAGTAGCTAATGCTAATGCTAATGCTAATGCTAATGCTAATGATTGTTTGCCAGTAAAACACAGTAACAGTAAAAGTAAAAGCCAATGTTGTTTGTCTCTTCTAGACACTTGTCCTGTTCTGTGTCCTGTTCTGTTCTGTGTCTTGACTTTGTCTTTGTCTTTGATTTTGACTTTGACTTTGACTTTGTCTTGACTTTGTCTTGTCCCGAGAGGAGTGAGTGGGTTGTCGTGGTAGAAGCCCCACGGGCTGGGTGGTAGGCAGGGGGATGCTCGACCTGGACAGACATGCTCCTGATCTCCAGGCAGAAGGGGCTATTCGGATGGGACAATTGGGCAGTCACTCTGGGCCCAAGTCCTAGCCGCTGCTGTTGATCCAGACAAAAAAGACAAAAAAGAAACAAAAACGAGTCCTCTTTTCAGGGACTAGTCTCCATCACAAAACACATATTCATATTCATCCAGTTAGTCAAGAAGAAATATATCCATCTGATCGGTATAGGTATATATGTATATATGTATATAGGCACAGAAAGCCTACAGCTGGTTGCAACTACAATCCCTACACAGCAATGATATAAATAGTATCCATAACTAGTGACAATCAACCGAATAACAGTCGGCCCGAGTCGCAGGCCAACGCTAGCAAGTGTAGAAATAAAAAAAAAACACAGAAAAGTGTATTTCTGAATCTTACACACAACCTAAAAGACACTCAATTGAATTTTCTAGAAAGGCCCAGCCAGATCCATCCTGAAACACACCATGTATCAACTTTAGTGTGCCTATTTTTTTTTTTTTTCAATTTTGATTTTGATTTTCCCAGTCCTTCCCTGAGAAAAAGAACCTGAGCTGCCTGGCCTAGCTGTGCTTTCTGCTGTGCTTTCTGCTTTCTGCTGCTCATTTGTTAAAGAACACAGGACAGAGCAGCACAGCATTTCAACACATTTTTCCTGGTGATATTTCCCTAGTTACTGGGGATAACCCATAATCTGATGGACAAATTTTAAATCCAAAAGTGATGATATTTACTTAGATGGGATTGGGATTTATTTAAGGCTGCGAATTTCCAGAAACCAGCCTGTCCCTTTGTCAAGATACAACACAGGAAACAACGCTCCCACTCAAACTTTGTTCCTTTAGCACTAGACACCCCATACACAGTCACTACTACAGCCATGGTAAGTCGTTCCTCTCTCGTTGTCTGCTTTTTTTTTTCATTCTCCTGTACCCGCAGTCTCATTATTTTGTGCTCTCTTATATCTAAAGGGGTGTGAGTGTGACTGAGTGATACTGAAACCTCTGTGTGGATTCCCAAAGGCATCATGGTGAATAATGGGACAAGGAACATCCATAGGAAAAAAACTACAGCTTTGCCTTTTGAGAGCCCTCCCCCCTTTTTTTTTGTTCACACAATAACTAACCTTTCCGATCATAGGATGATAACGTTAGCCACCACCAAAACCTATCCATCAATTCATTGAATTCGATAGTGGAACCCCTCACCCCTCCAGATCTCAGTAGCGCCGAGCACAACCACTTTACAAGCGCCACCTACACTGGGAATTCTTCGACGTTCACCGCAAACTCGAACCAACCCTCTACAACCTCATCCACACCAATCTCAAGCTTGAACAACAACTTGGGTGGCAATGTCTACAGATCCAGATTCAAGTCGCTGCCGCTAGTGAACGAGCTGGACTACCAGTTCACCCAGCTAAGCATCAACAGCCCTTTGCAGAGTCTTTCCCAGCACCCGAACCCTTCACAAAAAAATTCAAGCGCTGGGCCACATTCCTTGCCGATGTCATCGTTTACCTCAGCGGGCGCTATTCCTCAAATTCCTCTACAGCAATTGCAACACCAGCAAAAGTTTACTCCACAAGACCAAAGACACAGATCACATCCTACTGTCCACACCTCTTCTGCATCGTCAACCTCTTCTTCATCTTCATCTTCATCTTCCTCTGCATCATCATCTGCCGCCCAACGTAACCGCTCTTCCACATCTTCCCTGACAAATGACAACACTACACAGGAACAACAACAACAACAACAACAACAACAGCAACAGCAAGCTGACTCAGCAAACTTTAAGAACTATGACGAATTGAACTTGATTCCGATTGAGCAGTTGGATGTTTTGAAACTGGCTGTTGATCAGTATGGTTGCCGCTTTTTGCAAAAGAAACTTGAAATGGATCACTCAATCAAAGATGTCATTTTTAACAAAATATTTAACCACTTGATTGACTTGATTGTTGACCCATTTGGCAACTACTTGATCCAAAAGTTGATTGATTACTTGTCGACTTATCAGAAGGACTTGTTGGTGGAGAAGATCCATCCATATTTGTTTTTGATCTCAATCAACCAGTATGGGACAAGAAGTTTACAAAAGATTATCGAGAAGATCACAAATAATTACCAGATCGATTTGGTCATCAGTGGGCTACAAATGAATGACACAACAAGTGAAATTGAAGATAACAACATTGTCAAACTCATTAAGGACCTGAATGGTAACCACGTTATCCAAAAGTGCATTTTCAAATTCCCACCAGACAAATTCCAATTCATCATCAACTGCATTTGTTTGAACAACAACATTGTCAGAATATCTACACACAAGCATGGTTGTTGTGTGTTGCAAAAGTTGCTCAACAATGCTGATTACAACCAAATATTGAAGATTTCCAATGTCTTGTTGATGTTTTTGGAAGATTTGATCAATGATCAATTTGGTAACTACATCATCCAATTCCTGTTCGAGTTGAGTTTTATCAGAAGCTCTTATAAGATGGACTTCTTGGTTGACGATTTCTTTAAGAGAATTTATCAAAAGTTGGTTCAACTCTCTTGCTTAAAGTTCTCCTCTAACGTTATCGAAAAATTTATCAAGACATTGAAGACTAAACAAAATTATGTTTACTTGACCGAGATTATAAAAGTTGTTAATGTCAACTTTGATACATTGATTAGAGACAAGTTTGGTAACTATGTTATTCAAACATTGATTGACCAGTTTTATGATGTCAACGAATTGAGCATTGACATGAACATTCTAATTACAAACATCAAGACTTACCTCCCAGTGATCAAATCTGCACCATACGCTAGAAAGATACAATTAAAGGTCCAACAATTAGAATCCAACTACACTTTGACAGCTGCTTCAACTCAGAACTTTACTTCTTCTTGCTCTTCAAGTTTCCATCAACACCAATATCAATATCATAACCATACACAGCACCCATATCCACAACAACAGTTGCAAGGTACACCACAACCACAATACAACCATCAAGGTGCACCACAATATTTGCAACAACAACGTTATAATAACTATAACCCACAACAATACCCACCACAACAGGACAAATTCGCCCTTCAAACTGGCTTTGAATTGAAGAATTACGATACGCTAAATTTATATTCCAACAACCATGGGAACTCAATGTTAGACAAACAAATGGTTTATAATAATACTACCACCACCACTACTACTAATAACAACAACAACAACAACAACAACAATGTCCCACGATTCATTCAACAGTATAACAGAGGCCCAGCCCAAATTTTGAATGAAGTTCCTCAAAACTACATTTGAAAAAACAATGCGAACCACCAAGCAACAAAGAGAAACTAGCGTTTATTATGTGCAATTATGATTTGAAGTCTTTTTATTTTCTTTATTATTATTATTATTATTATTTTTCTTTCTATGTATCCCTTGTGTTTTTAGTCATGTCTTTTTATAAATGTATTTTACTTGAATCTGATTGGATGTAGCAGTTAACGCCTCCAAAGTTTTTGTTCCGAAAGAAGAAATTATCCTGATTTGATTTTAATTACGTTTTGTTGCAGGAATGCACGGTACAGCCACTTCTTTTCGCAACATGCAAAAAGTGACACAAACTTTGACAGAGACTAGTCTCCTGTGGTTGTTGTTGGGACTGGGAAAACAAAATTGCTAAGAACTAGTGGCAAACTAAATATTAAATAAATATAAGGCATGGGTTAAACAAGTAATAGATATATGTAAATAAAAAACACAAGTAAGGACTAGCAAAACCCCACCTTGGTGTGAAAATTGTTTAGAAAAAGTGCAAGTAAGGAACACGGCATCTCTGCATCTTTTCTTTAGACCATCAAATAAATGGACTGAAGACAACTGGTACGAGGCAGTATTGATAAAAGGAATAACGGAAGAAATGCAATTGGATCTGAAACATAAGATGACTTTGATGCGTTCAACAACAATCTACTTCACTCCTTTTTGTTATTTACGCGGACTTTTTTTTTTTTTTATGATACGGTGTATATTATATTTAACTATATAATTATGTAAGATTGGTTAGGTAATATTTAGGAATGAGCTAACTGTCCTCCTTGGATTGTTCTTTTTATCCTTGCAGGAACTGCCACTCCATAAATCTGCATACCCAATAGCATCCTTTGGTGAAGGGGTTACCCCCTTTCTGGTGATTGTTGTAGTCTTTTCATACGGTGTTAAAGGTGGGTTATCTGTAGTTTTTTCAAACGGTGATAAGGTGGGTGGGAATCAAAAATTCAATAAGATTACATAATCAACACATGAAAAAATTAAAATCAAAAGAAAAAAAAAATGTAAATACCTCTCGGTGGCCAAGTTGGTTTAAGGCGCAAGACTGTAATTGTTAAAACACGAGAGTAATCTTGATATCGGGCGTTCGAATCGCCCCCGAGAGAGGATTTATTTTTATACTTTTTCTTGTTGGTGCTGTTTCCCAAAGCCTAAAAAGCCTAGAGCTGGCTTGATAGTTTCTATTAGAATATTAGACGTCTAGATAGACTCTACACAGAGCAATTCTTTCTTGTTTTTTTTATTTTTAGTCTTTACAGAACAGCTTACTTAAATCTGGGACCCCAACTAATTACTAACAAACAAACAAATATCCATCTCTATGGAGATATAAACTATCCGTACTCTGAAGTCTATTACTTTTTTAAAAACACTGGGAGGACTACTACCTACAGACACTACAACAAACAAACACAGTAACCCACCACCTCTATTGCCTCTATTGATACAATTCTAATTCATTACCTCGTAGCAACATAATCTCATTAGATCCAGACTTTTTACCATAGCATAAATCTTTAAGATCAGAAGATCCTCCTTTATCGATCTTGTTGATTGGAAAACTATGGTTAATGTTAAACAGCTCAAGAGTTTTATCCGTTCGAATAATGAATGTTTCACCATCAATCATTTCAATTTGTTCTCCAAACAAGTCTTGTACATCCTTAAAAGAATTGTACTGTGTCACTGGTGTATTGAATCCTCTTCTAAGATCATAAAGCCCCAAAGTTGAGCCCAGGGAGGAACACAACACACTAACGTTGTCAATAGTTTTGACATTAATGACAGCTTTGTATCCATCGATTGGTTGGTTGAACGAATGAGATTTTGATGTCTTTGCCCGGCTATCAATGACTTGTATGTTCCCGTTACGTAGCCCTATCAAGTACGTGTTCTTGCCCTTCATGTCCATACAGATTGCAGTTCCCTTTGTCTTTATTCTCCTCTCCTTCAAATTGGCATTAAAATCATAGAAAATCAAGTGTTTGTCACTGCACACTGTGAGAGTATCGTCGTATTTATTGAAGTATGAGTTGTTGAAAGGTTCATTGTTGTTTGCAGAATCGATAACTGTAGTGTTTGATGTGTTTCCATAAACCTTGTTAATAAACACTTGGCTGGGTTCATTCATATCACCAAACCAAGTCCTTATAATGAGTTCATCGTTTGAGATGTGTAGCTGCCTTAATTTGGAAAACGTTTTAGTCCGTTGGTGGAAGTTCAACTCTAGATTCACATAGTTTCTTGTGCCGTCATGGACCCATTCACCAAAATACACATCATTCAAGCTTGCAAAGACGTACTTATCCACAGTGTTAAACTTTTCAAACTTTTGTAGAGGCTCAGCTGCCAATAGTGTGCATTTTCGTTCGAGTCTGAGTCGCGAGAGTTTATATTTTTCCAGCTCCTTATTCACCCCAGGCATCCAAGTGGGATCCAGCCGACTTCTGACATCATAAAAGTATTCAGGGGATTTCACAAATGGTTCTTGGTAAGGCTGGACATTGGGCTGCAATGCATCGTCTCTCTCTCTTTTCTGCTGCTTTCGCTTCTTGTTGATAGCAGATCGTGTGTATCCATGATGTTGGTGCTGTTCTGCAGACGATGAAGCACGAGCAGAAGAGGCAGAAGAGGCAGAAGAGGCAGAAGAGGCAGCAGCAGCAGCATCTGACTCTATTTTGAAGTACCTCTTGCGAACAGGGTCAAAGTAGTATCCAGGGATTTCCAGCACCATTAGTTCAGTTCACAGTGGCATGTGAAAAGCCCAAGAGCGTGAGTCTATAGTTTACTTTAGTTTTGGTTGTGTTTTTTTCTCAGATCCAGCTGGACTGACAAGGTTCCGCAGGAATGCAGTCTGAGGGACTACACTGGACTACACTGGACTACGCAGGACAGGACAGGACAGGACAGGACAGGACTTGTAATGTAATGTAATGAAATAACAATGAATGTATAGAAACTATTGAGGAAGGGGAACACGAGGGTCTGTGATATAGTTCACCTGAGAGCCCCATTCTGGATGGACCCACATCGTGTTTCTTTGAAGTGGTCTGTTTAGAAGCACTTCAGCAGTGGAAGAAGTGATGTGGCTGCCTGGGGCAGGAACAGACTCAACCTCCTTGCGACACAATGGACAGGATGCGTTTGTCTTCAACCATTCAACCAAGCAGGACTTGCCAAATATGTGGCCACAGGGCATCTTCACCGCAATGTGAGACTCATCTCCATCTTCATCTTTCTTATCATTATTGTCATTATTGTCATTATTGTTATTATTGTTATTATGGTCATTATGGTCATTATGGTCATTATGGTCATTATTATTATTATTGTCACCAACTGGAGTAACATATACTGAATGCTTCAAACACAACTCATCTTCCGGAAAGAACATTGGTGGATCTGAGCTCATTTTCCCCAGTCTTTGCTTGTTTAAGAACTCAAGCCTTGCCTTTCTGGATATAAGCTCTGAGTTGTTCTTCTGACTAGCAGTCATTGGCTTTGTGTATGGGTCATAACAGACGGGACAGGTTTTCTGGTCCTCTTCAAGTGTTTTGTAATCGACAACTTCCAACTGTGCTATAGCATTCTCAGATGCTTTCTTTTTATGGGAACCACGACGCCCACCAGCACCAGCAGCAGCACCAGCAGCATTATCAGCAGTAGCAGTAGCAGCGGATATCATATCCTCAAGAAGGGTCTGTAGACGGGTCTGTAGACGGGTCCCCCCAGTCGTTGCGTCAGACCCAACAATACCAGCTCTGATATCGCCACCACCGGAAGTAGCAGCAGCAATGAATGTTGCCTCACCTTCAGCAGCGCCACCAGCAGCAGTGAACTGGAAAACAGCATCATTGTTTACATTGTCGTTTTGTAACTGGTTCTGTAGTTGTTCTCCAATATCTAGTGGACTGAGCGCTCCCAACGAGTCAAAAAAGGCCTGGAGCCCTGTGTTGGAATTGTTTATGTTAGCATTACCTTCAGCCATTGTTTCAATACCAAATACTCTAGAGTCTGAGTCTGAGTCTCTGGTGCTCTGGTGCTCTGGTGCTGTTTTTTTTTGGTTTGTGTGTAAAGAAAGGATTTTTGATTTTTTCGTGATAGGCTGGGCACAGACACAGATTCGGTTCAACCACTACGACTCGACTCTAGGGGAAAAGAGGACAACACGGGCATTAATATTAATTAGAATCTATAGAGGGAATGTAATATACAAGGATAGTATCACAGTGTCACAGGTACTGCGAGCGGATGGACTCAGCCATCTGTCTTTGTTCCGGTGGAAACTGCGCAATGGCTTGTGGAGGCAGCATCAAGACCTGGGCAGTCATGGCTGCTTCGTTTGGATCCAACTTGGCCAGCTTGGCAGCAACATGCGGTGGAAGAGTAGGCCATGGGTTTGTAGCTTGTGGAGCAGGTGGAAGAGGCGGAGGAGGAGGAGTGTTGTATTGTAGAGTTGGAGTTGGAGCAGGAGTTGGAGTTGGAGCAGGTGGAGCAGGTGGAGCAGCTTGAGCAGCTTGAGCAGCTTGAGCTTCAGCCTGGACAGCAGCAGTCATCACGTTCACATCAACCACCCCCATCAGGATCAACGCCTGCACAACGGCAACTGGGATATTTTCAGCCATGGAGAGCACCTGGTTCACTGTATTCAAGTCTGAAGCCACCAAGTGTCTCAACGTTGATATCAATTCGATGAGCTGTATTGGAGGAATCGCCTGTAGGTTCTGGGATGCTTTGTCTGGGGCTGTGATTGCGTTTGGTTTGAATGCTGGGAGGTAAGTCGAGGCCTTTGTGAACACATCAGGTAGAGCTTCTTCCTTTGGGAAAGTCTGCTGCAGCATTAACAAGGCTGGCGGGACACCCGCAACAGCGGCTGCTGCTGGAGCATTTGCTGGAAAAATATTATTAGAAGATGGGGGCTCACTTGGGTCGTTTTCTCGCATAGCAGCAGGGATCTGGACATAGTATGGCAAGAAGTTTCGATTTAGTGGCAACACTGGTCTCGAGCGGGGCCCATTGGTACGCAACCCTTCCTTCGAGAGCTCGACCCTGAGCTTTCTCTTAGGCCCCAGCCTTATCTCGCTTAGGAGCGTGAACGCATTGGCCGCCTCTGTAGGGTTCAGGTATTCAACAAAGCAAAAGTTCTTTGTGCGCCCAGTTGGATCAAATCTTGCACGAATGTCTACAACCTTCCCACTGCCGCACACAACACTCTTGATAACACCTTCATCCCAGTCCGTAGGGAAGTTACCTAGGTAGATGACACAGGACGCACCTGCCTTGCTTTCGTGGGTAGCTTCTGGCTTTCGTTCCCTTCTGTCACCATAGAATCGAGACATTATTATTGGAACCACAGAATGGAGTGAAGTAAAAATGGAATGGAAAAAGGGTCGAATAAATTAGAAAGGAGAGGGCACAGAGAATTGGGTGGTGTAGTGTGATCTGGATAAACACAAAGAACTCCTTCGTCTTGGGTTTGGTTTACAAATTGGTTGAATGTTGTTGCTGTTGTTGTTGATGTTTCTTGGTTCTTTTGGTTCTTTTGGTTCTTTTTAGAAAACAATTTTCAACCAAATGCTGCAGACACTCTACAAAATGACAGTACGAGATTCTTTATAATATTGTATAATATTGTATAATATTGTATAATATGGTACACGCAAGTGGTTAGTGGTTACAAAAAGACCTGGCTGCCGTAGACACCGTTTCTGGCATTCTCTTTAATCTCCAGGATAGGCACTCTCTGCTCTTCTGGCAATGCAGCCAAATCTTCATCTGGTATTTGCAGAACTTGTTTGATCAGCTCCAGCTTTTCGTCATCCAAAACCTCCTCAGATTCATTGAATTGTTGCTGTTGTTGCTGTTGGTTGTTACTGGCAGCAGCACTATTTAACAATACACTCTGGATAGCTTCTGGTGCTGCTCTTTGTGTGATTAATAGCGCCTCAACAGCAGCATAAGCCAGCTGTGGACACTGTACAAATAGCTCCTCCATCAAGACAGGGTTCCTTATAGCCATTTTCTTCATATCACTGCAAAAGTTATTTATTCTATTCTGGTCTAGAGACTGGATCGTGCTGGAGATCGACTCTGCATAGTTTTCTCCATCTTTGATGTTGATGCCTGGTGGTAAAGGCGGCAAGGATTCCTCGTATTTTGTCTTTGTAGCAACATTGCTTGCACCTGATAGGGAGTCATCTGTTGAGAAATCGCACTTCAATGCTCTGTTACCAATCGAGTAGTTGTTCAAGTTACGAACAGCAGAAGATGCAGTTTCAATATCTAGAAAAAAAAAATTAAATGTGTTAATTGAAAAAAACGCAGAGCCAAGAGTACAAGGAATTGAGATAGATACATACCTGGATACTCAATGAACGCATAGCCCTTAGATTTCCCCGTCTCTTTGTCAAACATCATCTTCATGTTCAACACAGGGCCAATTGATTTGGCAATGTCTATTGATTGGTGTTAGTCGTCTGCAGCAGAGTAGAGAGTAGTAACATACCCAGAACCTGTTCCTCCGTCTGGTCATACGGAATGGAACCAATATATATCACCTTTCTAGGCACCTTATCTGACATTGTATGTTGATTTATTTGTTTATTGGTTATTTATTGATTTGTTTTGTTAATCAAGGCGCTTTTTGCTCTTCAGTTTCGCAGCATAACCGTCACAACGCCACCCAAAAAAGGCGGTGGTTTTCTGCATAACAAAATGGGCAAAAAAAAATAGACGACATCAACAAAAGACGAAAAGACGAAAAGACGAAAAGACGAAAAGACGAAAAGACGAAAAGACAGCAAAACACACCAAAAGGCAAGGCAGAAAGCAGCAGTTTTAAACAGGAAGAAGACACACCAGAAGCATCAGAAAAAAAACCCCCTTCCATCAGCCAAAAGAAAGAAAGAAAGAGGACTCTGCCGTGCCAAATATTCAAAAATTTTAATCTATACGCCCGCTTCTTTTGTAGATTACAAAAACTACTGAAGAAAAGAAAGATACCTATATATCGTTAGATCTACCTTTTTGACTAGACTAGAACACAGGATGGATGCCAAGGAGATCAAGACCTACGTTGCCAATCTGGAAAGAGCCGTCGATGACAAGACCATACTGGAGATTTTGGGCATACTGAAGAAGGAGATTACTCCGACTGAACAGCTGTTGAGGGTAGGAATACTTTAAGTTCTAAGATTGATGACATTTGCTAACCAAATGCACTTACATGTGCTTTTTTTTTCTAGGAAACCAAAGTTGGTATTGTTGTGAACAAGTTCAAAACATCCAAAAATGCTGATATCTCAAATATGGTGAAGAGAATCATCAAGCACTGGAGAGAAGAGGTTGGCCGTGAAAAGAAAATGAGAGCAGCCGTAGCTGCTTCTGCCAATGGCAACAGCACCCCTTCAGGAAATGCCAATGCAGGTTCCTCGTCCAACTTGTCAACTCCATCTGCTGCAAAGACTGAATTGGCACAATCAGCCATACTACAACAAAAGTTTGTTCAAAAGGGCCCAAGAAACGCTAAAAACGATGGGGTGAAGATTGAGTTCTATTCCAACAGAACAAGAAACGGTGCTGTATCTGCTCTATATAACGGTCTATGTATCGAATCTGAGCACCCTCCAGAAATCATCCTGAATATTGCCAAAGATATTGAAAATGCAGTGTTTACACTTGAAAACTCTGACACCACTGCATCCTCCAAATATGCACAAAAGATCAGAACACTAACCTCCAACTTGAGACACAAGGGCAACCCAGAACTAAGACAGAAAATCAACAATGGTGACATCCATCCAAAGGCCTTTGTGAAGATGACTCCAAAAGAAATGGCCCCAGAATCTTTGAAGAAGGAATTGGAAGAGATCAAAAAGAAGAACTTGTTCAATGCTCGTGGTGCCACACAGGAAAGAGCCGTCACCGATAGATTCACATGTGGTAAGTGTAAAGAAAAGAAGGTGAGTTACTACCAACTGCAAACGAGATCTGCTGATGAACCTTTGACAACCTTTTGTACATGTGAGAACTGTGGTAACAGATGGAAGTTTTCCTGATTTTATTATTATACCCCCGCCCCATTCCCATCGATTGTACTATACTATACTATGCCATATCATGACTTACCATACAATATACTATACATACATCAATACATATTTCTCTATTGGTGTCATTGTTTGTTCCTCTTATTTGCTAGATTATTCTGATTCTGTGAGCAACGCCTTCAAGACCTGCTGCTCATTTAATACTGTACTATTTTACTCCCCGTTTTCTGTCTTTAATTATATAAATGTGATATATTCATGGTTTTTGTATATTAGAATTGTAGCTCTTCTGGTTGGACGTTTGTGCTCATCGCTAACAAAAAAAAAATACATCAACAAACACAATGTGCTTTTGTTAATATCCACTGATAACAAGATAAAATGTTCAGACCATTCATCAGAATAGCCACCAGAGCATCACTATACACTAGAGTCTCGCTAAGAGCGCCTACTGTCCCACCAAAATCACTTATCGCTTCTAGAAGAGTCGTTAGAAGTTGTTATGCCACTACTTCAAACGATTACAATAACAATAACAACAACAGACAAACGACAGAAGAAGATGACGAATCCGAGAAGAGACTTTCTCAACTAATAGAAAAGATGTATTCAACTCCAGAAGTATGTGCATGTGCCCAACAGTAGACCATTTTTTTTTAATTTCTTTGATTAACAGTTTTTAAGGTCTATCAATCTCTTCAAAACGTTGGTGATGTCCTGCAAAGAGTTTTAGATATTCCAGAAGATGCTAAAGAATTATCCAATTATCAGATGATTAAAATGATAAGCAATTCAGAATGCAGAGAAGCAATGCAACAATGTAAGATACTAACCTTTTGAGACACAGAGGTGTTGATTATTGATTATTATTAACCTTTCTTTTTTTTTTGAAGTCAAAACTGCATTGGATAATGCTGATATTCAATTCCAACCAGAAGAGTATGTATAACCATAATGTGCTAAGACATTTAGTATAGTTTTATCACTAACCATTCGTTTAAGCCTCGCTTATTTGATGAAGATTTTGGGTATGGGCAACAAGCAATGATTCATTCCTACAATACATATTATTTATTTCGCATCATATGAAATCTAAAACCTGTAAACACGATTCCTATATTAACATATATAAAACCTAAAACAACCAGTGTCTTTTTGTAAAAATAAAAGTATCCCTTTAATTGGCATCATCCAATACTAGCTTGAGATTAGCCTCCTTCACCTGAAAATAATCCACTATATTCCAAATCATTTCCTCTATATAGCTGGATCTCTGCCACCAATACAAATCAGTTGAATCCCCAACAAAATAATCAACAACCCATTTATAGGGGTCAGTCGTCATGAATAAAATCTTTAGCTTAACAAGCTTTGTCACGACAATGAGGCATATGAGGATAATGTTCAGAATGAATAGCACTCTTCCACAGCCTTTGATACGGTTAAACAGTGGAAAACCCATGAGGTGGGATATACTTCTCTTTGGTTTAGATTCGTTGCTGGTGTTCTTATTATTATTATTATTATTATTATCATTATTGTCTATTATCACACGTTCTTCTTGCTTTATTTGTGGAGGTGAGTTTGAAGCAGCAACAGGCAATTCTCCTTCTTTTAATAAATTCAACACACCGGGACTCAAATTCTGACCTCCATTTAACTGGTTATTCAGCTCATTGATTTGTGTTTGGAAATGGTTGTTCAGCTCTTTAAAATCAGCATCGATATTGGCGTTATTTATCTTTGGCGTTTGGGCATTGAAAACATCAATGGCTGTTTCATCAATGTTGTGTTCGTAGACGTAATCCACTAGATCAATATGGAGCAAGTCCTCCAAGAATTTAGGGACAATTTCCTTGGAAAGTTGTAGTGATTTGTATTGTGTAGCAAACAGGTTTGCAATATGGTAAAGATGCAATGAAAACTCGGCATTGCACTTGAGCTCTATGCTTGTCAACAAATCCGGTATCTGGCCAGAGAGGATGTAGCTTTGCAGTGGGTTGGTGCTCTCGACTTCGCTCTCCACCTGTTTTTGTATTGTGGATTTAAGCATAGTTCTGGGTGATTTATGTCTGGTGTGTTTGCTTTGTTTATGTTTTTTTTTTCAACTTTTCAACTTCTGACACAACAACCAACCAACCAACCAACCTCCATTCGGCTAGGCTGTGGTCAATATTAACATGATGATGATGATAATGATATTCGATGATTAGTCACTGTGACTTTATGGTATATGTACTCATGAAATATTAGAGGAATCTCGATAATATCTCGATTTTTGTTTTGAAAAAACGAGAAGATATGAATCTGAGAGTATAAAATAATAATGGCACATATCAAATCATGTCTCTTCTGTTCTTTTTCTTCACTTTTATAATACAAAACAATGTTCCCAGTTATACAGTTGTTGTGCCTGTTTTGTTTGAGCTGGACAGCTGTCCAGAGTACTCAAATCGTGTGTGCTCCGTTCTTTGACCCTGATTTCAACAGTCACGAACCACAGATTATGTTTGAAACAAGGATAAACACTTCTGTTCTGATCTTTAAGCTAAGTGATTTGCCATCCACTAATATCGACTTTTCGAAATTCAATGATTCATACTTGATGAACAGTAATGAAGCTTCTGGTTTACGACTATGCACCAAGAAATTGTTTGATCTAGGCGAGTGCTCAGAACTAAATGCATTTACATTGAAGGTGGAGGGTGACACAAAAGATACCATTTTGAATAAGTATATACAGCTGGATAGAGAGTCAGGTTACAAACAAACAGTTCGTTATACAGTTCACACTGGTGGTATTTACTGTGCTTTTGTGTCGGCAAGTGAAATACAGATGAGAAACTATATCTCTTTGAGATATCACCAAAAGTACATCAATGAAAAGGATGTTGTTGTATATCGGCAAAAGCTTGTTTGTTGGGAAGCTATACTTTATATTGCCCTTATTCTTCTGGGGTTTCAAGTAGCCAAACTGGTTTGTCGTGTGAAGGAACTTAATGGCCCAAACCCATATGTTGAGAAAATGCTCTGTTGGGGTGTTATATATTATTTTGGAAGGCAGGTCTACTATACAGCGGTGAATACTGTTGATTTCACACCATATAATATGGGTCTTTGTACTATAGGATTGACTGTTTATGTTTTTGGTTTGCTGTTCGTCCTTGACAACATTTTATACATTGCAAGTGGGAAGAAGCCTTCTGAATGTAAGAATGAAGATGCCAAATCAATGGTTGGAAGATTATATTTGAATTTAATACCAAATGACAAATATCGCCAATATTCGGGAACCCTTTTTTTAGTTTTGACGTGTTTTATGATGACCGCTACTCCTGATCCTGTCGTTTGCGTTGATGACTTTGAATTTGCTATCAGGACCTTTCTTCAGTTGATGTTCAGACTGACACAGTGCACTACATTTTTTATGTTTCTGTATCCTCTATTCTTCACAAAGGTGGTTCATAAAGATGGAGATGAGATTGAGTTTGCAAATCCAAATTTTTCTTCTGAAGGAGCGTTCAGGTGGTTTATCTTTTTGAGCTTCTTTGTACCAATAGCACTCTATACAATAACCTTTCTTGGTATCGATGCCCATCTTATCGATGGTAGGAAACTGCTGAATCCTCAAAACACCTATGAAGTTTTTGCAAAGTATGAGTATCTGTATACAGGATCCAGAGTACGGGTTTATTTATTGTTTGAGCTTTTCATTCCTGTGTTGGGATTTGTCTACGGTGTTTTCTTTCTAATTGTTGACAATGTCGACTTTGGTAAAGAAGATGATGAAGCTGGGAGTGTATGATGTACAAATCAAGAGCCAAGATGGTGTAGATCGTTTTTATGTCAAATGTCAGTTCAGTTTATACTTGTCCTCTGGGAAAAGCTACATGTGTGCTTTGCAGTGTCTAGTGTCTAGTGAATAAGTTACACTCCTCCATGACTCCATGACTATCCCTTATGCATTGTACTAAAAGTATACTTTTCATTCATTCTTCACGTGAAATTGTAGCAAATAGTAGTTCAAACTCCTCATCCTGGTTCTTCTCGAAGAATAGAGAAAAGAGAATATATATAAACCCACTGAGCAGAATAGGCATACCCTCCCTTCCCTTCTCAATTGCTTTCTCAGCAGAAACCTTCCACAATTTCGCCATCCTGGCTCTCCAGCACAAGTATCGATTTATCCTGCTGCGATTGCCGTGCATTCACACGTACAAACTAAAAGAAACCAAAAAAAAACTTCACCAAAAACTTGACTAACCAACACAAACCTCTTTTGACCCCTGAAAAGCAGAGACAGTAGGCAGCAAGCAGTATCTATCACAATGACTGAAACAAAGAGAGACAACCTCATCCCAGAATTGAAGGAGAACATCCTAGAACTAATCGGTAACACCCCTTTGGTTAGACTAAACAAGGTCCCACAATCACTGGGTATCAAACCAACCATCCTTGCAAAGGTTGAACTATTCAACGCCGGTGGCTCTGTCAAGGACAGAATCGCCCTACGTATGGTGGAAGAGGCGGAGAAGGATGGCAGAATCAAGCCAGGCTACACCTTGATTGAACCAACCTCTGGTAACACTGGTATCGGTTTGGCCCTACTGGGTGCTGTCAAAGGTTACAGAACCATCATCACATTGCCAGAAAAGATGTCCAACGAGAAGGTGTCCGTCCTAAAGGCCCTAGGTGCTGAGATCGTCAGAACCCCAACTGAGGCTGCCTTTGACTCCCCAGAATCCCACATTGGTGTCGCAAAGAAGTTGAACAAGGAGATTAAGAACTCTGTCATCTTGGACCAATACGCAAACATCAACAACCCAAACGCCCACTACTACACTACTGGTTACGAAATCTACAAACAGACACATGGTAACTTGACTGCTCTTGTTTCTGGTGCTGGTACCGGTGGTACCATCTCTGGTATCGCCAAATACTTGAAGGAGCAAGACCCAAAGATCCAAATCGTTGCTGCCGATCCAAAGGGCTCCATCTTGGCCCAACCTGAGTCCTTGAACAAGACTGATGTCGAACAGTACAAGGTTGAAGGTATCGGTTACGATTTCATCCCAGACGTTTTGGACAGAAAGTTGATTGACAAGTGGTACAAGACTGAGGATCAAGAATCCTTCACCTTGGCTAGAAGATTGATCAGCGAAGAAGGTATCTTGGTTGGTGGTTCTTCCGGTAGTGCCTTGGCTGCTGCCTTCAGATACGCCAAGGAGCACCCAGAATTGACTGAAAAGGACACTATTGTTGTTGTTTTCCCAGACTCTATCAGATCCTACTTGACCAAGTTTGCTGATGATGAATGGATGAAGTCCAACGGTTTCGATATCGAAACTGCTGCCAGCAAGACTTCCGCTACTAAGCCATACGAATCTGAAAAGATCAAGTCATTGAACTTGAAGCCAGTTGTTGCTGTCTACTCTAACGAAAAGGTTGACAAGGTTATCAAGATCTTGAAGGAAAACGGTTTTGACCAATTGCCAGTATTGTCCACCTCCAACGATAAGCTAGTTGGTCTAATAACGCTAAGTAAGTTGTTGAGCTCTATCTCTTCTGGTAAGATCACCAAGAATGATGAAATCGAACCAATCATAATAGATTTCAGAAAGTTGAACAACTTTGATGATGTCAATATCTTCAACGACAACAAGTCCAGCAAAAAGAAGTACATCAACATCACCCAAGAAACCACTTTGGGTGAATTGAAGCAATTCTTTGAAAAGAACGCCAGTGCTGTTGTTACTGATGAAAACTTAAAGCCAATTCATGTTGTCACCAAGGTTGATCTATTGGACTACTTTATTGAAAAACAATAATTCTTTATTAAATTTAACTTTAGTCTGAAAAACTTTTCAAAATATATATATAATTGGTAATTAAAAATTAACTCTGTAGATGCTCTGTGTTGTGTGTGTATGTTGTGTTGTTGTTGGTATTAGTACAGAATTATCTTCACACCTTGGTATTTCTTTAGTAGTGTCGTCAACTTTGGTTCGTCCAAAATCGAATGTAACTTTGCATCTTGGTATGAGGCATCCAATAATATTACCTTGATACTATTTTCTGTGAAATCCATGTTTAGTATTCTTTCAACAGTACCAATTATATACTTGGTGTCCTCTCTGACTGTAGAATTGTAGCCTTTACCAACTTTAATCGCACCACTTTTTGGCCCAAGAGCCTTGAAAATATCACCTATTCTAACCCTGCTTATCGAGAGAATGATAGCTCTACCCTTATCATACTTGGTAACAAAATCTTTAAGGTTGGTTAGAGTTCTAGCCTCCTTGTAATTAGACCCATCGACAAAGTCCTTCTTTTGAAAGTAATCCAACTGCGTAGCATCTGAATTCTGTTTAATCAGCAGCTGGGAAAAATGATGACTTAGCTCAGAAGCATCCAGCAACGCAACCTTCTTCTTTCGTTCCATATCCTGCATCATCTTCGCCTTCTTCTTGTCCTTCAACTTATCATCGCTCTTTCTCTTTCTTTTGGATGGGTTAGGCAACTCCTCTATCTTTTCTGGCTTGCCTTCTTCGCCATCTTCTGGAAGGGAAATGGATTCACCTTCTGGTTCTGAATCAATATCATACACCAAACCGTCATCTAAATCGTCCGCTTTCGAGTCCATTTTGTTTCTGTAAAGCCTTTTGCTTCTGCAACCACTACAACTCTTTCTGTAAAGACCAGCAGAAATTTTTTTTTTGAGTTGATGAGGTGTGGACTTACCGGTTTTGGTGATGGAAAGAAAAGCTGGCTGATAACCAAAACAACAACAATAACACAACAAACAGTTGAAGGTGAGAGACCGGTGCAGAGATCCAGAGAAGATGAGTAGAACACCAGAAAGAGTATATTGTGATCAACTGATTTTTAAATTGTGAGTAGGTTGTTAATGTTTTTTTCTAGTCCAGAGCATCGCTTCCAAAAAGAAGATACTCCAAAACACCAACGCGTACGCCCAGAAGGCGCAGGTCTACAATCGTCTCAGCTTCTTTGATCACGCCCAGAAGGCACAGAAGAGTGAGTGAAACTCCACAAAACACATTGCGGATACTCTCAAGAGCCCTTTCTAGACATGAGGAAGAGGAAAGGGCTCGCCGGCTACCAACACCTAATAAACAAAGTGACACAACAAATGCAACAAAGACGATTCAAGAAGATATAATACCACACCAGGGAGATGTTATCCCAACTCCTCCATCCACTGCTCAAACGTTGCCCATAGTTCCCACTGATGGTTCCAACATATCCTTTGGTGATGATCAAGATAGAGTACTAACAAGATCTCCTTCCAAACGGTATTCTTCACCAAGAAAGGCCAAAACTACATTCTCCGATATTGCTATTCCAGAAGGTGTTATGCCTGATTATCTTGATGAAAGAGACCCATTCTTGGGCTCTGATGAGGATGAACAAACTGATGGAATTAAATCAAGGGTTCCAATATTTGAATTGCCAAAACCAAGATTACACACCTCTGAGATAAAGAGCGCTCTAAGTACTGTAAGTGCAAGTGTAAATGTAAATGGTAACGATACTGTTTTTGGAAGTGATCGAAAGCGGAATACAATCCTGCAGTTTGATTATGCTGATGATGATAACTACGATGACAATGAAAAATTTGATGATAATGAGATAAATGAAATTGATGAATTGAACAATGAATTAAATGATGGACCAAGTAAAAGCCGGTACGAACATGATTATGAAACAGATGAGTCTTTAGAATATGATAGTGGATCAGATGGGGAATTTAAAAAGTCAAAGGTTGCTAATCGCAAAAGAATTGCTCTACAACCCACTGGTGCTGTTGACGTATCGTTATCAAAGAGTTCTAAAAGAGCTGTCCTCAAATATTGCCAGAGTTTAACAAAGAAGCCATTGTCCTCTGACACTTCTGATATTTTACAGGAAACCACTCAAATGTTCTTGACTCAAATGTCCAAGGACTTGTCTGCTTATTCTGACCATGCTGGTCATGGTAAAATTAACAACTCTTCCATGATTCTTCTGATGAAACGACAAAGAAAAATAACGAACAAAAGATCATTATTTGATTTAGTTGAAAAGTCGCTGCCATTAGAGGATGTTAATGAACTAAAAAGGGGCTTACGATAAAACTTTTGTTCTCTAAATATACAAAAAAATCTTTATATTTAATTTAATACTCTATTTACATGATGGCATTAAACCTTTCTATTATAATGCAGTCGCGCTTGTTGTGGCTGCTGTTCTTTCAGCTAGTAACTTCTCTTGTGTGTTCTTCACAATTCTGTAGATTTCAAAGATAGATGCAGGTGTAATACCCTGTATTCTTCTAGCTTGGCCAATAGTTTCTGGTTGAACTCTGTTTAACGTGGTTGCGCATTCCACACTAATCCCTTGCAAATTACTGTAATCGAATCCAACTGGCAGTAGCATCTTTTCGTCTGCTTGGAATGCCTTAATGTAGATTTTCTGCTTGTTCACATAAGGTGTGTATTTGCATTGGATCTCAACCTTGTCCAATATTCTTTTTGGTGTGTTGGCAAGATGTGGTGGTAGGTATTGCTTCAAATTATCAAACACAATTGTGTTGAATCTTAATAAATCATAGGCAGATCTCTTGTTTTTATCTGAACTCACAGAAAACCCCAATCCAGCACTCCATTTCTCTGAGGACATGACAACATCCTTCAAGGCATCAACAACTTCACTCATCAATTTCTTATCTGAGACGAATCTCTCCCATCTTTCATTACCAACAACACCCAAGTTTCTACCAATCTCTGTCAATCTCAGATCCGCATTATCAGATCTAGCAGAAATTCTAAACTCTGATCTAGAAGTGAACATTCTATAAGGTTCTTCAACACCCTTGGTGATCAAATCATCAATCAATATACCCATGTATGCATCTGATCTTGACAACTTCATTTGTGGCTTTCCTTGAGAACTCAAACCAGCATTGATACCAGCAACACAACCTTGTGCAGCAGCCTCTTCATAACCAGTAGTACCGTTGATTTGACCAGCCAAAAACAAACCATTGACTAACTTGGTTTCCAAAGTTTGACGAAGCTGGATAGGATCAACATAATCATACTCAACACCGTACCCTGGTTGGGTCATTGTGACATTTTCCAAACCTGGAATCATTCTAACCATTTGTTCCTGAATATCAGCTGGCATAGTCACGGAAATACCATTTGGATAGACCAGATCCGTATCCAAACCTTCTGGTTCTAACCAAATTCTGTGTGAATCCTTATCTGGAAAACGAGTAATCTTACTCTCAATGGATGGACAATATCTTGGACCTTTAACAGTTTCACGAATATGAATAGACATATGCAGGTTTTTACGAAGGAGTTCGTGTAGTTCTGGTGTTGTTTTTGTACCCCAACATGGAAGTTGGTTTTCAATACTGACTTTGTCATTCATATAACTCATTGGCTCTGCTGGGTTATCTGGTAATTGAATTTCTAGATTTTCGTAGTTGATAGTCTTGGAAGATAATCTAGGTGGTGTACCTGTCTTTAATCTACCTAGCTTGAAACCAGCGTCTCTCAAAGTTTCAGAAATACCATATGTTGGTTTTTCACCAATTCTCCCAGCAGGCCAGACATCCAAACCCAAATGTATTTCACCGCCTAGGAAAGTACCAGTGGTGATAACAACAGTAGAGGTCTTGAAAATTCTACCATCTTCCAAAACGACACCTCTAATCAACAGTGGTTCTTTCTCATTCTGTTGAACCTCAACAATAATGTCTTTAACTTGACCTTCTAATACACTCAAGTTTGGGTATTTAGTAATAACTTTTTGCATCTCCCTCAAGTAAAGTTTTCTATCAATCTGGGCTCTTGGACCCCAGACTGCTGGTCCTCTAGATCTATTCAACATCTTGAAATGAATACCAGCCTTATCAACAACCTTTGGGGCAACACCGTCTAGTGCATCAACTTCTCTTAGTAAAGTACCCTTACCAACACCACCCATAGATGGGTTACATGAACATGTCCCAATCTTGGAAACCTCCTGGGTGATTAGAAATGTTTCAACACCACTTCTAGCAGACCCAGTAGCAGCTTCACAGCCGGCATGTCCACCACCAATAACAACAACTGGAAGCTCCTGTGCACCAAGAAGTTGAGAACGAAGCTCAGAATTTATGTGAACATTTCTCTGTGATTGTATGACTTTGGTATATCTACCAGCTCTCCTTATGAAATGAGAGGATCTAGAAAGCATCGTTTGACTGATTAATTTTTTAATGGTTTTATGCCAATAGATAGAAATTTTTTTACTTTAAACATTTATTATGTAAGCGATGAGCTGCTTGGCCAGATAAAAGAAACTGAACTTTTCTAATATAACGAAATGCTATAGTCACAACCACGGCAGTGCATATAACTCCAGTACGCTGTTTTACTATGCATAGGTTTCTGTTACTCTGTTTGTTTCTTTTCCCGTTTGCTGAGAAATTGGTGTTGTGTCGTGGGTGGTGTTAATTGAGACAGGTATGCTTAGAAATGCAAGCTTAGAAATTAGCGGAAATACGCTCCATAGCAGTGCAAAATGCCAAAATTCCAGAAGATGCTACATGGATTCGATCAACTCTCCTTCACACATTGCTTTGAAAATATCTTCTATAATGTTCTACTCATGGTTTGCAGTTGTTGTCTTCTCTTGATATAAAGGCTAAATGGTTCCCTCTAGCTAGTTGTGCTTTAATGACAAAGAAACCTCTAAAGCAAAGAAACAAAGGAAAAAATGTCACTATTATTCAAAAGATCTCTTGTTGGTGAATTCATACATCGCTCCTCGGGAAGAAGGTTCTTCAAATATCCTGAAGAAGAGCCTGGCTATATAGTGAATCCAAAATACTATCCATGCTCTGCAAGCTCAGAATCATCTCTCTACGAGAAGGACGAAAAGTACCACACAGTTGTCGAATGGGATGAAAATGATCCAGAAAACCCTCAAAATTGGCCATTTTACGTCAAGGTTCTGAACGGTGTGACTATTTCAGCATTGACATGTTTAGTTTATATTGCTTCTGCCTCATATACGCCTGCTTCGGCATATTTGATTGAGGATATGCACATTGGGTCAACAGTGTCTCTTCTCCCATTAACTCTATTTGTTATTGGCTATGGTGTTGGTGGCATTGCCTTTCCTTCTTTGTCTGAGCATCCAAAGATTGGTAGACGGTTGATTTATATCCCAACTTTGTCAATATTTTGCATATTACAAATTCCAACAGCATTAGTTAACAACATTGCAAGTTTATCCATCCTTAGATTTCTCTCTGGTATTTTTATTTCTCCTATATTGGCTGTTGGTGGAGCAAGTTTTGCAGATGTTGTCTCATTGCCTTACTTACCTGTTGGTTTGGTGTTTTGGGGTGTGGGTGCTTTTTCTGGTATTAGTTTTGGCCCAATTTTAGGCGCTGCTCTAGCTGTTGGTACAAAAGGATGGAGATGGGAATTCTGGTTTTTAATGATTCTTTCGGGTGCTCTACTGGTAGTGATGCTATTTTTCTTACCAGAAACTTCTTCCGACTCTTTGCTACTAACCAAAGCTCAGCGACTATCCAAAATCACAGGAAACAACAACATAGTCACCAAAAATGAACTTGATAATAATCAAAGAACACCAAAGCAAGTTATCACAGAAATACTGTGGAGGCCTGTTGAAATTGGAGTGAGAGAACCAGTTGTTTTGATGATTAACATTTACATTGCATTGGTGTACGCTGTGAACTATGTTTGGTTTGAAGCGTACCCATTATACTTTCAAGAACATAAACACTTTACTTTGATGGAGTTGGGTTGTACGTACAGTGGACCAACGGTTGGGTGTGTTCTTGGTGGTTGTATATACCTGTTTATGATTAGAAGTTACCCGAAAAGAATCTTGAACAAAGAAACTGTTTATCCAGAATTCTTTATCCCACCTGCAATTGTTGGTAGCATCATCTTTCCAATTGCACTATTCATATTTGGTTGGTCTGCAACAGACAGGGGACAATGGTTTGGTGCTGTTGTTGGGGGTGCCTTGTATGGTGCATGTGGGATTATGATTTTCCAAACTTTGTTAAACTACATTGGGATGTCGTTTTATAAATATGTTGCTTCTGCTTTTGCAAGTAATGCTGTTATCAGATCAGTTGTTGCAGGTTGTTTTCCATTGTTTGGTAGATCACTATTTCATAACCTTGCCATTGAAAATTTCCCAGTTGCATGGGGTTCAACCATCTTGGGTTGTATCACTATCTTACTGATTGGTGTTCCTGTGATATTGTTCTTGAAGGGTCCACAGCTACGTGCTACTTCCAAATATTCTGGGTTGGACTAGCTGTATCTGATTTTTATCAAATGTACTACTAGCTTAATTTTTATTCAAATGTATTCTATCCAATTAATTATAATTTGACCATACAACAGTCCATCAAGAAATGTTGCATAGTATTACAATCTGATTCTTTACACATATAGCACAGTCCTTGACAGGTGAATCTGTGATCATAGTGGCCCAGAGAGCCTTAGCTTTCTGCTGGGGATGTAATAATAAAAAAAATAAAAACTGCGCGAGCCCGGAGTCGAACCGGGGGCTCAAAGATGGCAACTTTGAATTTTACCGCTAAACCACTCGCGCCTGTTTCTGTTCAGAAAGTATATTCTGGTGTCAAGGTGTCATTTTATGTATTACGTAAGCTGAGTTCAGAATTTTTTATACATGAAAATGGCTGGTTGAGCAGAACAGGCAGTTAAAAATGTACCGATGCAGTGACTTTTCAAGTTAATCGAAGACATTAAAGGATAAACCTTATACTATACTACTAAACCCACTTTACCTGGTTGGTATAAATTTTAAATTTGGCTTGAATTACCATGTTTTTCCTCTTTTCAAGTGTATTTTCTAAAGGATAATGCAGCTTCATGCACCTCGAGGAGGCAGGCAATTTCCTCATAATCAAATGAAAACATACAACTAGAGCAACAAATACAAACCCAACATTGAAAGAAGCTTGTTTGTTTACATGTTTTAAAACTCCTCAAAAATGACCAACTTAAAAGGGGAGGGGCTTGTTTTGCCAGCCTTGTTAAATATATATAGAATCAAATCTGACTTTTTGCTCTACCAACATGAACATTAGCTCTATTCAACCAAAACACAACTAACCTCAGTCATTCTTTTACACTGATACACATTCCAACTACATTCATTCACTTTTACTATATTTGCATTTATACACACACTACAAAGTCACAGATATTCATCTACAACAACTACAATACGACAACAATGGAATACTACAAGCCTTCTAAATTATTTCGTCAAAATGCAGTCAAAAGAGTATACTCAGATTCACAGATATACACTGTTAGCAAATTCAAGGAAAACTGGTTACTAAATGATGAAATTGAAAACAAAGTCCTAAACAAATCCTGCTCCTTAAACAAAGTCCAAATTGCTTCAAACTATTGGAAGGTTCCTGATGATGACTTCTACCTGACATCAATTGCTGTTAACCAACAGAGTCCTGATCAAATTGCTGTTTCCAGTGGGAAAAAAAATTCCAATCTATTCATCTACAATATGGATTTTGACAAGATGATTTTAACACATGACCAAACCATTACTTTACCAAACGTCGAGTCCATGCGTTGGTTGGAATATGAGCAAGAAGAAAGTGTTTTGCTGACTGGTAACAAAAAGGGTATGGTTCACATGGTTTCGGTTCCAAATTTTAGCAGTGAGGAAAATGCAAGAATTTTAAAGAGATTCAACCACAAAAAGCACTTCACTAGTGATAGAGTCAAGAACTTGTCAATTAAGCAAATTGTTTTACCAACTTGGACTAAGAACTCTTTCCTAACCTTGTGCAATGAAAACATCTTTTTATGGGATTTGAATCATAGATCTGATTTGCCAATCCTGAAGAACAAAAACTTGGGTGTCTTGAACTTTGATCCATCACCATCCAGAAATGGTATTGTTGCTCTAGGTGGTGATTTTGGTGTTGCATTGAATGACTTGAGAGCCCCAGCTGACAGACCATCTATTTTCACTCCAAAGGGTGCTTTGGATTTGGGTTGTGTTAACCATGTTAAATGGGCTCCATATGATGGTAATATCCTTGCTGCTGCACACTCAAACGGTGTTGTTAGATTGTGGGATATCAGAGCCCAAAACTCCTTTGCTGAATTGGAAGGTCATACTGATCTAGTTACTTCTATTGAATGGTCTGAAGAAAGTTCTAGTGATCTGTACACTGGTTCTAGAGATGGTAATATTATTCATTGGGATCTGGATTTCACTGAAGATTTGTCGCACTGTGGTTTGAAAGATGGATTGGATTCTATTGCAGTCTACAAAAACCAATTTTTGACTGAACCAGAAGATATCTACAAGTATGTCAACAAGAGACAATGTGGTACTTTGATCCCAGCTGCCAAGGAATCCATCATCAGTTTGACCTCCACAAATGGTAAGATCATCTCTATTGATGGCTGTTCATTCATTGGTATCCATGAAAAGAGAGGTCTAGATTCATTTGTTGTTGAAGAAGGTACTTCTGCCAGAGCCATGGAAGAATTGTTGAACGAGTTTCCAGAGGCTGTTATTTCATCTGATGAATATGGGGTTATCTCTTCCGATGACGAATCTATATTTGATCACACAGATTCCCCAACTTCAGAAGTTTATATGTCAGAGCCATTGCCACTACCACCACAAGGTCATTTAAAACAACAAAGCATTACTATGATGATGAACAACAGTGAACATAGTGTTAACACTTTGATTTCCAGCCCAATTGAGGAACAACTAAAGCAAGTCAGAAGTTATTCAGGTTCCACAATTCATGAATTTGAAATGGCAGTTCCAGCTAAAGGTGAAGAATCTGTTGATACCCCGGATGCTGATTTCACGTACCAAGAGATTCTACCTTTGAATAAAAGGTTACAAAACATGGCTATTAAATTCGAGCAACACCCAACATCGTTGATCATATAGTGTGAAAAGATCTTGCTTTTCCAGTAGGATCTACTGTTTTTTAATGATTTTAACGATATATATATATATATTATTTTTAATTTAATAATTGATGATCATAATAATAATAATAATAATAATACACATGTAGATATAAATCAATAAAGGTGAAGAATTAAACATTCTTAGCTAAAGCTTCATACGCAGGTGTCACATTTTCATAGCGCTTTAGAAACAATGATTGTTTTGTCTTGTCTAGGTACTTCAAAAAGTTTTCTAGATGTTCCTTTAGAGTGCCTATACTTTGTTGATCCATTGTGGTTTGCGCAATCAAAGCAGGCATTGTAACCATTAATCTCATCAAATGTTCGGCACCATAGATATCACATGGTTCTTGCTCCTTGAACTCAGGATTCTTTGTTAGCTCTAGGTATTGTTGTCTTTCAAATCTGTAGAGCAAGATGTTCCCCAAAGCTCTGTTGAAGTAAATCTTTAAACCAGTTAAAAATTCAGTCAAAATTTCAGATTCAGAAGCATTTTTTTTACCCAATGAGAGTCTGTATCTCCTTATTATTTCAGAGACTGTTGGTTTTGCTGGTAGTTGTAACAATTGATGGTCTTTGGTGACGATTTCCCAGTCATCAACTAGCAATGACTTTAATGAATCTGGGATCAAAATGTTGATTTCTGGTCTCTTTAAGTAATCCTCCTCGGTTTCGAGGTCCAACTCTCCTCTTCTCTTGGTGCCCCTTTGTGAAGTCTTGGAGTTTTCAGAATGTCTCTTGCTGGATGTAGCAGAAACACTTGATGTTGATGACAGAGCAGCCTTCTTCAACTCCTTTTGTAACTTTAGGTTATCCAGGTTGGAAACTTTCAAACGTCTAGAGTCGACCCATTCGTCCCAGGAACTCTTCCAGCCTTTGTAATGGATGTAGTAACCTCTCTTGCTGAAAATCTCTGGGGATATCTCACCTTCTTCCAGTTCAATCTCGCCATCTTTGACAAGGGCATATTTGGCATCTGGTTCATGAACTCTGATAATTTTGGCTTCGTACAACAAAGGCCCATGGTAGGCCAAACACTTTTGGTTGAGCTCGTAGCCCTCTGTATCTTTTGCCATTGTGATGTATGTGGTATATATGTCGTGTACGTCTGATGACACTTATTCTAACGCGTCTGAACTTGAATTCTTTGAACTCTTTCCTTTGAATTCCTCGGTATACGTGGTGTGCGGGTGTTTCTCTTTTGGTCTGGTGTCCGGGTAATGCTAGCTGGCAAAACATTCTCAAAGGAGAATTAACCCATCAACAATCAACAATCAACGCTTTGTTTAATCCACCCATCAGGAGACAATAGCACACCACCAGTGACACCCGAGGCACACAACCAGGAGGAAGGGAACACCCACAAGACCCCAGCTCTTCCATCACACAGCAACACAGTGGCCGTTCGGGAAATCCAAACACAGCTGCTTTAACATCCAAAACAAAGCCCCATATATATTGAAGAAAAGACGAGCCCTTTTCTATCTTCCTTTCCCATTACTACTACTACACCAACAAAAGGGACACTTTGTATTGGGATATAACAACAACAAGAATAAGAAGAACACATCCTTCCACTGCAACTATTGATTGGTTTTTTGAAAAAAGAAAAATGTCTTCATCACAAGGACAAGGACAGTCTGCTAACGTTATCGGTATCCATTACCGCGTCGGCAAAAAGATTGGTGAAGGGTCCTTTGGTATCATCTTTGAAGGTGTTAACCTACTAAACAATCAACAAGTGGCCATAAAATTCGAGCCAAGAAGAAGTGAAGCCCCACAATTGAGAGATGAATACAGAGCCTATCGAATTTTGGCTGGCTCTTCAGGCATCCCAAGAGCTTACTATTTCGGGCAAGAAGGCTTACACAATATTTTGGTAATTGACCTGCTGGGCCCATCTCTAGAAGATCTGTTTGACTGGTGTGGGCGAAAATTCACAGTCAAGACTGTTGCACAGGTTGCTAAGCAAATGATCTCAAGGGTTCAAACCATACATGAAAAGGATTTGATCTTTAGAGATATTAAACCAGACAACTTTTTGATTGGAAGAGCCAACACTGCCAACGCAAACACTGTTTACATTGTTGACTTTGGCATGGCCAAGTTTTACAGAGACCCAAAAACAAAACAACACATTCCATATAGAGAGCGCAAGTCTTTGAGTGGGACTGCAAGATACATGTCCATAAACACACACTTGGGGAGAGAGCAATCAAGAAGAGACGATTTGGAAAGTCTGGGGCATGTCTTTTTGTACTTTTTAAGAGGTTCTTTGCCATGGCAAGGGTTGAAGGCTCCAACCAACAAGCAAAAGTATGAAAAAATTAGTGAAAAGAAACAAAGCACACCAATTAGCGAACTAGTTGAAGGTTTGCCACAACAATTTGGAGAATATCTAAGCTATGTGCGCAACTTGAAGTTTGAAGAAGAACCAGACTATGATTATCTAAGATCCCTAATGGACTTGGCTTTGGAATCTATTCACTCCACTCCTGATGGTTACTACGACTGGATGGACTTGAATGGTGGTAGAGGCTGGGATTTACAGATTAACAAGAAGCCAAATCTACACGGCTATGGTAACCCAACACCAAGAAACCACCACCAGAGTACCCAAAGACAACAATTGCAAAAGAAGCAAACACAGCAATTGCAGCAACAACCACAACCACAACAGTCATCAGCACAATTGGGAAGTGCTTCCAGAAACAACAAGGGCTCAAAGTTGAACCAATCCAACTATGTTTTGAACTCTTCACAATATGCTGTTAACTCCAACAAGGTTTCAGACCAACAACAAAACTTGATTGGTGACCAACATGATGCTACTTCCACTGCGTGGGGCAAGGGCTTCTGGAGCAAGCTATGCTGCTGTGGGTAAATGAATAAAAACAGGCGTGGTTATTGTTATTGCTTATATTTTATTCATTACTGTCTTTATTGTTTTGTTGTTGTTGCATTTGTGTTTTCATTTTTTTTTTCATTTCATTTCGTTGTTGAGTTTGTAAGATAGATAGATAAAAAGAGGGTTCTTTGGTGTGTTTTAAATTGGTTTTTTATGTTTTTTTTTTCAAGTCTTCTTGTTCTCAGTCCTCAACTATATTCTCTTCACTTTTTTTTTTAATTATTTAATGTGCATCATCCACTACTAATTGTGTGTTTATCTTTAATTGATAATAATTGACCCCCAAAGAACCAGAATAAGACAAGAGAAAAAAAAAACGACCAGATAATATTTAGCATAATGGACTATGATTTTTGAGAGATTTAATAGAATTGATATTATAGTTTTTTTTTACTGTGAATAAAAGTCTCAAAAATAATGTTTAATATTGTGATATTGGTTGACTAGTAATTTCTTGGATTAAATTGAATTAGTAAATCCTGTTTTGGTAGAGGTATTTTTTATTTTTCTTCCTCGCACTCTCTGAGTTTTGTAGTTGGTTGGTTGGTTGTTGTTGTTGTTTATTAGTGCAACTCAATAAATATTGAAATAACACAATCAATAATAACAATAACATAATAGCATCGGTACCATTTTGTTCAGAAATTATCGTATATTATTAATTAAAGCTCACAGGCACGCTTTTGTTTTTCCACTAAAATTGAATTCTGACGTATTTACAAGTTCAACAAACCACTTACAATTATTGAACTTGTTGTTGTTAAGCTATTAAAAAAACAATGCAAGGTGATGCAAGTATACAATTTCCACCTATAATATACGTTATCGTTATAAAAAAAAAAAAAAAACTTTTGGAAACAATGCATAAACAATATTAATACTATAGAAAGCAATTAGTATTACTAGCTACTATTAATATTTATTAAGATATTAGTCTATTTTTTTTTTATAATTATATAAATACAGTATACCAGTACTAGCCAAAAGGGGAACAAACATAACGATACAATGATAATAATGATGATAATGATGATAATGAAGAAGAAGAAGAAGATATATAACAATGATAATCATAGCTTTGAAGTTTCGACTTTCACAAGCTTACCATCATTATTCAATCTAGCAGCGCCACCTGAAATCAAAGCATTCTGCAAATCATGGATCAAATCCTCGATATCTTCAATACCAATGCACAATCTAATCAGGTCCTCAGGCAAGTTTCTCTCCTTTCTTGTCTTTGGGTCAATGGATGCATGTGACATCTTACAAGGCATGGAGATCAATGAGTTGACAGCACCAAAAGACACAGTCACACTGAACAGTTTCGTGCTCTCCACAGTCTTTTCAGATTTGGAAATGGAGCCAGTTTCGATGGATAGCACAGCACCTGGGCCTTTGTTGAATGATTTGTGTAGTTCATATTGTGGGTGTGATTTCAAGCCTGGATATCTCACTTTGAAGCCAACTTGCTCTAACCACTCTGCAATCTTGATAGCGTTTGATTGTTGTCTTTCAACTCTGATGGAGAGTGTTTTCAAACCTCTTAGCAGCAACCAGGAGTCAAATGGAGCCAGCCCACAACCAGTGGAATTTATCACAAAGTATAGATCGTCAGCTAGTTTTTTGCTTCTAGTGGCAATTACACCAGCCATGATATCATGGTGCCCATTCAAGTATTTAGTTGCGGATTCGTAGTGTATGTCAACGTAGTCCAAAGGTGTCAATAGCAATGGGGACATCATAGTGTTATCAAAGACAATCAAACATTCTGGGTAGTTTGCTCTAATATATCTTGAAATTTCAGGAAGATTGACAACTTTGATCAATGGGTTTGTAGGGCTTTCCAACAAAACCATCTTTGTGTTTTTGGTAATGGAGGATTTGACCACCTCTGTGTTGGTCGTGTCAATGTGTTTCAACTTTATGACTCTTTTCTTGTGCAATAGAGTCAATAGTCTGTGACTACCACCGTACAAGTCTTCCCCCGCGATAACCTCATCACCAGCCTCCAGCAATCTTGAGATGACATCCAAGCAGCCCATACCACTAGTGACTGCATATGCATTTTCTGCCTTCATGATCTTAGTCAGATGCTTTTCTAGATGGCTTCTAGTTGGATTCCCAGATCTCGTGTAGTCATATTCGCCCATATCAGATAGTGACTTTTGCTTAAAGGTGGTAGTTTGGTACAAGGGAACAGAAGTGGAGTTGTACTGGTCATCGTTGGAAAGGGTCACAACGTCAGTGTTGATGGAGTATTTAGCCATGGTAGAGGTCTGTTCGTGTCCGTGTCGTTAAATAAAGGAATAAACGCTGGGAGAATTAGAGAAATGTGTTGATTTAAAATGGAGAAATATTTCAGTGGCTCCAAAAAAATTTAGGTAAAAAAAAGAAAAATATGTGACTCAGAAAAGACAAATGCCGTCCAGCACACCGTCGCTGGGCGGTGGGGAGTCCCATAAAGACGTGTGTTTTTACAGCTTTTGAATGTGTTGATGGAACTCCACGACATGGATTATGTACAGTTTATCTTTTGTGCCAAAGTTTTGCATCATAGACCCGTTTCCATCACTGAGATGGGTATCCTCGTCGATGTGTGGATACTGAGAACGGCCTCTGATTGGTCAATAATAATCGGTAAGAGGCACAGATGACCAGATCACGTGATAAACCATTACATAATACACATATATGCATAGATTCATCACGACAGAATTCCGGATATTCAATATTCAGTGAATAGAGAGATCTCAAGTTGAAGTTGTAATAACATAACGTTTAAGGTTGTTTACCAAAAGATGATTGGCTATAATTTATAATGTTCACAGTCGTTTAGTGAGACAACACACAGCATGTGTACCTTTCTTGGTGACATGTATCACTTGGTTCTCACCGTGTTACACTCTACTCTTCCTTTCTTCATGCTATTATCTTCTACATTTCACTTTGTAACAATACTGTGGTGTGTTGATCTCTTAAGTGACATCCTCCAGCTGTCCCAACGACTTGAACTTGAACTTGAACTTCAACCTGTTACAAAAATAAACCAATACATCTCTGTGCAGTACCACTCGAAGTATGGCCCGATTGCTTAAACGTGAAGCAGTAAATGCTGCAAAAAGAGGAAAACGCAAGAAGTGAAGAGTTTATTAGTTGTTGAGTTGAGTTGAGGTTTGTTCAGCTGCGTTCAGCTTGCATTGGAGAGAAACGAACATCCAAGTTTAAACTCATAGAAGTCTTTCTTATAACTGCTTTTTGCACTCCTTCGAGACGATCCATATTCTCTGCCTCTCAGCTATTTTTACCTTTTTACTTTGGTACCTGCTCGCTCTTCCTGTTATGGCACTCCCTCGATTTCTCCACAGTAACCGATGTGTAAACAAACAACGCGGTTCAGGTGCAAAAAAAAAACAACATGCCAACAGTAAACAAACAGGAGACAGACGAAACAATCAAACCAACCAAACCCCCAGTGGGTTAGAGAACCGGTTATTCTATGGTAAGAATAATACACAGCTATGTACCGACACACCCATCTAAGCATCCATCCACCTTCAGACAACTCGAGCACAATGGTCCTTAGATCTAAGCCTAGAATGGCAGCTTGAGAGCGTCAGAACAAGGTTGTCATGTTGCAAATAGTGACGCAGATCGATGCGTCAAGGCACATCACTATGGATCATAAATTTTGCAAAGGGCAAAGGGCAAAGGGGGGGGGCAAAAGGGGGCAAAATGGTTACGTAAACGAATCAAAACCTGCCAAAAAGTGGCACTGAGAAGCATGTTGATGCACTGCAGCTGCGTATAGCACACTCTTTTAGGAAATGCCTTTCTTGTTACGTCCCCCACAGTTCCCAATCGTGAACAAGATGCGGGTTCAAGCGGTTTGGTGCAGTGCAAATGCTCGTCTAGAACATTTCTTTGTCTGTATTTGTTTATGTTTTCGACGGGTATGCACATGAACATCATCTTTTAGCAAAATAGCCCAACCATTTCGTAACAACATCGGACCAGCTGGAATATGAATATGAATATGAATATGAATATAAATATCAATCTTCCTCTTCATCTTCCGTCTTATAACAGTTTTTCATTCCTCATCTCAGATCCACTGAATCAACTTTGATACCCTCGTTAACCAACCAACCCTTATTCACTCGTTTTATTATTTACAATGTACGCCAAATCCTTAGCTGTCCTTGCCCTATCCACTGTCGCTTTTGCTGATCTAGCCACCTTGGCTGCTGTTTCCCAAATTGGTGATGGTCAAATCCAAGCTACTACTGGTACAAACCCAGCCCCAGCTCCTTCTCAACCAGCTGCTCCAGCTTCTCCAGAAACCCCAGCTCAACCATCTCAACCAG
>JAJLVY010000002.1:0-78772 GCA_030570475.1 Liangdongia dendrica
ACAATCAATCGTTGATAAAAACACATATACTAAATTGAAAAGAGAGGCGGAAAAGGCTGGCAAGGGCTCCTTCTCATTGGCATGGGTGATGGACCAAACAGAAGAGGAACGTAACCGTGGTGTAACCATTGACATATGCTCCACTGAATTTGAAACACCAAAGGGCACCTTTACCATTGTCGACGCCCCAGGCCACAGAGACTTTGTTCCAAACATGATCACAGGTGTCGCACAGGCTGATATCGCAGTCTTGGTTATCGACTCATCTACTAATGCCTTTGAAGCTGGGTTCAACCTCGATGGGCAGACAAAAGAACACACCATTTTGGCCAAGAGCTTGGGGATCAACAAGTTGATTGTCGCTGTTAACAAGATGGATAACAATGACTGGTCCGAAGATCGATTCAATGAAATCAAGTCTCAACTGTTTGAATTCTTGAAAATTACTGGGTTCAAGCAAGACCAAGTTGTTTTTGTCCCATGTAGTGGGTTGACTGGGTTGAACGTGGCTGCAAAACCAACAAAACCTGAGGATCAAAGGAAATTGCAATGGTACCATGGTGACTCCATCCTGGACGTGTTGGAGGATTCAGAAACATTCACTAGAGATTACGAAAAGCCATTTGTCATGTCCATCTCTGATATAGAGGGTGCTACAGATTTTGCAGGTAGAATTGATACCGGTACAATACAGCCTGGCGAAACAGTTGTGTTTGCTCCATCTGGACAAGCTGGTGTGGTTGACTCTGTGACTTTGAATGGGAAAAGGGCCAATGTCGCTATTGCTGGTGATTCTGTCACTCTCAAAATTAAAGACATCAACACTGAAGAGGTTTTGGTTGGTGATGTTATTTCCATAGTGAGTAAGGAGATCCCATCTGTGAAAAAGTTTGAATCCCGTTTGGTGTTGTTTGACTTGAAGAGACCAATCCTACTTGGTACACAGTTTGTTTTATTCAGAGGTAACATCCAGCAGCCGGCTAAAATCAGCAAGATCATTGCATTGTTGGACAAGGTGACTAATGAGGTGCTCAAGAAGAAACCAAAGCATTTAAGTGCTAAGCAAACAGCTATTGTCGAAATTGAATTGATTGACAGACCATTACCCTTACAACTATTCAAAGAAAACAAACAACTGGGTAGAGTCGTCCTGAGAAAAGATGGGTTAACCATTGGTGCTGGTATCGTTGAAAAGTTTTAAACTACATAGAGACACATCCTCTCCATTGATTAATGAAAATCTTTAATGCATTTATCATACCATAAATCATAAACATATAATCAAACTAGTTGATTGTGTCGTAGAACAGTAAGAACAAACCCATAAAGAATGCTGTAAACATAACCATTTTTGCAGCATTATTACCCTTGTTTTTAGCCTTCTTCAAAATCTTGTTACCTTCAATAAGATCACCTTCAGTGACATCATGCTCATTCACCAAATTGTTGATATTTTCCGACTGCACTGTTAAATGCGCAGCCAATTGAGATTCAAGTTGTGCAATTTCAACAACACTCTTGTGGATTTGTTCAACTTTAGCCAAATCTTCCAATTTTTGATCTAGAATCTCAGAGTTTTCAGACTGTAGAACTTGTAACTGGTCCTGTGATAGATTTTCATATGGATCATTCTGTAAAGTGGAGGTTATTTCTTCAGGAACCAAGTCATATTTCGATGACTCCACGTTCACCACTGACAACTTGCTTTCAAAATCACCCAGTTCAATATCACGTTTTCTTGACAATCTAGTCTCTTGCATCTGCAACAGAAGTTTTGAAGTTTCCCTAAGCTCATAATTCAGAGAGAGTAGTATACCTTCTCTGTGTTTATTAATGGCTGAGGTTTGTGATTTGGAAAACAAACCAAAGTATTGCTTAGAGTCAGCTCTCTTTTGTTCATATCTTTCCAAATATTTTAATCGTTCATCATATTTTTTCAGTTCAATTCTGGAATTCATGTCAATCTCATCACGCTCATCATCAGTTAGGTTTTGTTTATTCGTTGTGTAACTCCCACTCTCCAATAAGTAACTCGATTCAATTGATTTCACAAATTTCCTCAGTTCTGTGATATGAATATACTTAAAAAAAAAAGTGTTAATAAAAACGAATGATGTGGAATTAGTTAAAATTAGTATTTGACCCTACCAAATCCAATGATTCTTTGATGAAAGTATCAGCTATTAGTGGTTCATGGGAGGTGACACTAGGCTGTATTTTCTTCTGTTTCTCCACCTTGGAGACAATCTGGGAAAAGTCATCTGTAAAGTTTCTCATGACAAAAAACTCCTTATGCGGCTATATCATATGTTTATGTGTGTTCTTATGCGTATTGTAAACACACCTCCTCTTTCACAACAATAGAGGTGCTGCTGCTGCTAGTACTGCTAATAACTTGAACTTCAAAAGTTTGAAATCAAGTTAGGCGCACACCCTCGAAACACAAAGCACACCACGTGATCGAACCGAATTCCGACCAGACGCGAAAACACACGACGCGTAAAGAGTGGCATAAACCTAGTGTATAATACTATATTCATATACTTTCATATACAACACAGTATATTCATATATCAATCACACAATAATGACCACCGAACAAGAATCAAAGAAACAGAAAGTTTCTACCAATACAGAAGAAAGACAATACCTAGACCTATGTGAAAGAATCATTAAAGAAGGCGAACATCGTCCAGATAGAACTGGCACTGGTACTTACAGTATATTCGCACCACCACAATTGAGATTCAACCTGAAAGATGATACTTTCCCACTACTGACTACAAAGAAGGTTTTCACAAAAGGTGTGATTTTGGAACTCCTCTGGTTCATTAAAGGTTGCACCGATGGTAAGAAACTAAGCGAGCAGGGAGTTAAGATCTGGGATGGTAATGGAAGTCGTGAGTTCTTGGACAATTTGGGGTTGACTGAAAGACGTGAAGGTGACCTGGGTCCAGTTTACGGTTTCCAATGGAGACATTTTGGTGCTGAGTATACAGATTGTGATGCAGACTACACTGGCCAAGGGTTTGATCAATTGGCCGATGTTATTCAAAAGTTGAAGACCAACCCATACGATCGTCGTATTATCATCTCCGCTTGGAACCCACCTGACTTCAAAAAGATGGCATTGCCACCATGCCATGTCTTTTCACAATTTTATGTCAACTTCCCAAAAGAAGGTAAACCACAATTATCATGTTTGCTATATCAAAGAAGTTGTGATATGGGTCTTGGTGTCCCATTCAACATCGCTTCTTATGCATTATTAACAAAAATGATTGCACATGTCGTTGGTATGGACTGTGGGGAGTTTATTCACACCATGGGTGATGCTCATGTCTATTCTGACCATGTTGACGCTCTTAAAGAACAAATAAGCAGAGAACCATATGAGTTCCCAAAGCTAAATATCAAGAGAGATATCAAGGACATTGATGACTTTACACATGACGATTTTGAAATTGTTGGTTACAAATCTCATGCTAGAATTGCCATGAAGATGAGTGTTTAAAATAAATTCAATAAGAAAATATTTAACGTTCATTGTAAAGCGGCAGTATATAAACTATAAAACACCGTGCACAGAATAGGGAAACATAGTAAATGAGATTCAAAAAATATAACAGGTGAGAAGTTTAAACCCTCATGCTATGACGCCTGCTGTCTCTTTTTTTGCTCTTTGTAGAAATATCCGGATTACCTTTATAGGTCTTTGGAACACCAACAGCACTCTCTTCAACCAAGTCAAAAACAGCCAACTCTTCAGGACTTGCACAAGGTTTATTAGATTTCAGCGATTTCTTGTTGGCGTTTTGGATCTTATTTTCAGAAAGTTTGGATAATGGTCTTCTTCTGTTAGTAATATTAACATCGTCTCTTTCAATCAGGGGCTGTTGTTTTCTAGAAATTGGCGAGTTGCGAGAAGCTTTCACAAACTCATCATCCTTCTCCAATTGTTTCAAGGTATTTCTAAGATCTTCATCATCAGCAGAAACACCTTTGATATCTTGTTTGACTTCAATTCTCCCCTCAGTTCCAGTTTCCAGTTCTTTCTCTGTAATTGGAACGGATGATTGTCTTTTCTGTTTCTTGTGACTTGGTTCTTCTTGCTTAATGACAGTATCCAAGGAGTCAACATCAATAATAGCATCAGTTAACTTTTCAGATTGTCTTCTCATCTTTGTTCTTAGAGAAGGTTCAGCATAGTTGACCTGTTTGCCCCTTGTTCTTCTGGAACGACTTGTATCTAGAACTGCAAATGTCAACTGTTCAGGCATTTCCTCATCAAAAGTAGGTTTGACCTTTCTCTTCTTAGAGTTTGTGTGTTTCCCCTTATTAACATCCAACTGTTCATTATCAGAAATCTTATCCATACTTTCGTCAATAGAAGTATCTTGGTCATTTTTAGCGGATTGTAGTTCCATCTGTTGTTTTTTAGTTTGTTTAGTTTGTTTTTGATTAGCGATTTTGATAGAATCTTGTGCCAATCTTTGTATTTTTGCATTGATAGCTTTCACTTCAGATTTATCGTTCTCTGAATTCATAACAGTGATATTACTATCCTCTTCAGGTGAATCTGCAAAAACAGTGAACTTGGCACTTTTAGAAGAGGCTGAAGACTTTGCTGCACTTGGTGAAGTGAATTTGATTGGCGATAAACTTGTGGCATGACTCAACTCATCATCATCATCATCCTCGTTGTTATCCTCATTGTCTTTTTCTCTTTCTTCTTCCTTTTCTTCTTCTCCTTGCATATCTTCACATTCTTCATCTTCATTAATTAAAACGTTGTTTTCTTCAAATATATCAGCACTATCAGCGTTATTATCTAAGGTTTGCTGATCATTGAAAGGATCTATGTCATCAAGGCTGGAGTCGACTGGAGCTTGCGGTATTTCATAACTGACTGACTGTGCCTCATCTGCGTTTTCAGAGTCGGGCAAAATTTGTTGTTGTTGTTGTTGTTTCTCATCATTTATCAGAGGTGATGGTGGTGATGCGATATATATCGATTGCCTTCTTAAACTCTTTCTGCGTCTTTCGCTTTTTGCAGACGACTTAGCAGGGCTCTTCACATCCTCAAATGATACAGTCTTATCAGAAGCACTGGTTGGTAGAAGAAGCAGATTGTCACTATTGTTGATGCTGTTTGTATTTGCGTGTGCACTTAATGCGACTGAAGATGGCGCAAGGTTTTCGTTGGATCTAATTGTCGAAAACATCTGAAACATTTCTTCAAACCGCTGGTTTACACCACTTTCTATTATATTTAATTTGTCTTCCAACCATCTCTTCTTATCGTCTTCACTCTTTGCGTTGATGGCACGTAATTCAAGGTTTTGTTGGATCAACTCTGAAATCTTCCCCTCAAGATCTGATATTTTTGTCATTAGGAATGAATTCTTTTTAGCCAATACTCGGTTCTGACCTAATAGTTTGTACTTAACTTGATCCACACTGCTAGAAATACCTGTGATTGGGAAAAATGCGTTATTTCTATTATTATTATTGTTGGAGTTTCTGTTATTGTTGTTGGTACTTCTTGGGCTGTTCAATTTGTTGGTTATTTGGAAAGCCATGACATGTCACTTGTGGATATCAAAACACTCACAAGAAGAAGAAGAAGTAGTAATAATAGTAGTAAGAGTAGTACCGACGTAAATCTGCTGGATATGCGCTGTGTATAGTTTGCTTGGTTAAAGTAGCAGCGTTCACCCCCCCCCAACACAAAAGTAGAACAAATAAATCTGGAGTGATTGTGTTGAAATGCGTGTGTCTAACAAATTCGAAGGCAGCAGTTCAAAACTCTTGTCAAAATAGAACTATCTGGGTATGAGATCAGCCTGTTGAGCTATTCAATGTTGTCGTGATGGTGACTTCTGATGGAATGTTTATTTTTTTGTTTACAAAACACGATAAACATTTTTTTGGCCTGGCGAAAAATTGCTACGGGAACGCAGCAGCAGCGCACGGCTTATTAAGAGGCACATTCATTATATAGATTCATGAGTAAAGAAGTTCAGATTAACTGCTGTATTATCAAGGTTACATGTTACTGTTGATCTTTCATTGGAATTTTGTGTAGTTTTTTTGTGTAATGCCTTTAGAAACCTTGGTGCTTGGATTCTCCTCGTTTTCCCCAGACGATGTCAGCTTAAATTATTAATCAAACACGCAAAGCAACACTCAATCTACACTTGGTGTAGATATTGACAACCAGCACCGGATCTTTAATGTTATAAAGTATCACAGCTCTTTTGTTAAACTTTCTTTAATTTCCGAATTTGGAAGTCAACATTTTGTTCATTTCCGAATCGGGAATTACCCAAAACGGATGAAATAATTTAGCTAAGACAAAAAGACGCGTCTTTGTTATTATCATCATCATTTGTAGATATACAGCAAGAAGAATTGTTAATTGTGTCTCAATATGTCTTATTACGACATCGACGAAATAATTAGCGATGGACAGAAGATACCTTGCAAATTTAACATCACAGTTCCCGGTTTGGGTTATTTAGAAGGAAATCCTGGGAAACCTGTAAGTGGATTATTATGTTTGGACCTCATTGCAAAAAAAAAAAGCCTAACCGATTTTAGATCTTAGAGGGTTCCAAATTAGAGTTACCTCTATGGATTGCTGAAGTGTTGGCTATTTGCGGTATTTCAGAAACATCATCAACAGCGTTTATCGAATTGATTCAACCAGATGCATTTAGTAATAAAGTAATCAATGCCATCAAGACAAAGAGCACAAGTTTAGATATTCATTCTATTTCCCAACACTACTATTCGTTAGTGGAAAAATGGGGTAAACTATTCACAGACAAGGAACTAGTAGATGTGGTTCAACAGGTTAGTTGCTTTAAAAAGTTAGGGTGCTGTTCAATTACTAATTATTGTTTATAGATGTTGAAAGAAAGAGCTGATCTAATAAACAGTTATGCTCAAAATATAAGAGGTGCACAACAAGAGAATACGTTTTTGTATTCTTTAGATGAGTTTGAAAAGAAGGGTGAGCCAGCATTGCAAATTCCTATAATAAACTCAATCATATTAACATTTTTAGTCTATAAAACTTCTCATGAAAGTCATAAGAACATAAGGAAATGGATGCATAATCAATCATAAGCGACAGGGGATTCCAAGCCTCTGTGATTCATATAATGTCTAATGAAAAAAAAAAGAAATGGTACAATAAGTTTAATCTACAAGAAGGAAGTTTAACAATTGTAGTCATTTTAATTTTCTATTTTAAAGAATCAGATCTTTTTATAATACACAAAAGCCTCAGACTAGCCTAAAACAGACCATCATCGTTGTCTTCGTCCTCATTATCGCTTTCAGGTTCGGCAGATGCACTAGCTTCAAGTTTAGCTTCTGCAGCATCCAAAGCATCACCGGCATCAGCATCATCAACACCTAGTCTAGATTCATCAAAGTCCTCCAATTCTTCGTCACTATCTTCGATGATATCTGCAGATTTGTATTTCTTACTCAATTTTCTCTTCTTCTTTTCAACTGCTTCACCATCTTCCGTGGTCTTTTCCTCCTTCTTTCTCTTAGTCTTCTTGGTACTGTTCTTCGGTTTTCTAACTTGTTCTTCATCACCACTGAACTCTTCATCTGTTAGAATAGCATTCTTGCTCTTCTTACCCTTTTTATCACTTTCATCATCAACAAAGGCTTCACGTTCTCTTTCCCATTCTCTAGCTTGTTCTTGTAGCTTCAAGTATTCCTCTTTTAGCACAGCTTCCTTCTTGGCTTCTTCTTCTTTCACCTTCAACTCTTCAGCCTCAGCTCTAGCCTTTTCAGCTTCTCTCGAAGCTTGTGCTTCCTTCAACTTATCTTCAAACTTGACAGCATATTCCTTTTGTTCATTCAAGGCTCTTTCTAATTGGTTAGTCAATGTGTTAGAACCCATACTTGCTCTTTGTTGCAATAATTCCTTTGGATATGGTGGGTTAGATGATTCTGCCAATTCATTCAAAGTAGCAATAGCTTCCTTCAATCCTTCAATGGCCTTTTCAATGTCTTCGACATTTCTCTTCGACTTGTCCATCTTTTGAACAAATTGGGCCAAATTGAATTGGACAAATGCAATGTTGAATCTTAATGGGTTGATTAAGCTCTTGATCCCCAATTTGGAAGACAATTCGTAAGCCCTAACCGAGTATTCGAGAGCTTTAACAAAACTGTCAAAGGATTTTTCAGCAACTGCTCTGGCAAACCAAGCTCTACCCAAATTGGTCAAGTACTTTGGATCTTTATCTTCATTCCCATATCTCTTTAGTGCAATATCATAACTTTCAATGGCTTTAGAGAATTGTCCAACTTCAATGTAACAATGGCCTAGATTGATGTAGACGGAAACATCGTCAATCGCATCTCTAACCTTTCTAAAGATTTCCAAAGCAACGTTTGGTTGCTTAATTTCAAAGAAAAGAATAGCAATACCTTGCGCAGCAAATGCATTGTTTGGATCAATCATCAAAACTTTTTGCAGCAGCTTAGCAGCTCTATTGTAATCTTCCTTCTTTTTCTTTATGTCATTCTTCTTACGTGTCTTTGACAATAACAGGTAGATGTTAGCCAATGCAATCAATGCATACACATCATGCGAGTCATATTTCATCAGGGTGTCCTTGTTGTGAATAGATGGTCTTTCACCAACTTCTGCACCTTGTTTACTCAATCTTTTCAAGTACCAACTGTAGAAAGCACGAACTTCCAAGTCTGAACTCTCAGTCTCCAACAGGTTATCTATTTTCGCCTGTAGCTCAGTGTCATGTTTCAAGTCTGATTTTATAATGTCCAAATATAGTATTCTGATCTTACTATAGACATATCCTGGTGTATTTTCCAAGATGGAATTGTACTTGGTAATAGCTTCTTCTCTTTCATTATTTTCTTGAGATCTGGCAATGTTATATGTGATTGTGATAGCTTCTGAATCAGAGGTGTTGGCTTGCAAAGCACCTTCAAAGAAAGTCTTGGCAGATTCTGGGTTACCTTTGATGAAATGGAAGACACCCAAATTATTCAACACTTCAACTGGGACATCATCACCTTTCTTCTTTAACAAATCAATACACTTAGAGAGGTAATTCAAAGCCTGTGTGTTGTCCTTATTTTCATACAGTCTTGATAGTGTTAAGTAGACCGACAGAACAACAGGTTCAGTCTTATCAGCAGCTTCTCTTAAGTACTTATCAAGCACAGCAATAGCCTTTGGATGTGTTTCAGGGGTCTCAGAATATAACAAACCTAGTATGTAATTAACTTCCAATATCTTTTGGTTGTTTTTGTAAATGTTTTCAAAAGTAATGATTGATTCTTCAACATTACTTCTTTGATATTGAGATTGACCAACACCTAGCTTAGCCAACAAGTTATCAGTATTTATTCTCAAAGCTTCAGAAAACGACTTTTGGGCCCCAGAGTAGTTACCAGAATCATATTCACATCTACCAATCCAGAAATGGGCATCTGAAAGCAACTTTGAGGAGGCTCTAATATTGGTCAAAACTTTGTTTGCAATCTTTTTAACCAATACAAAGTCATTTTTGGAATAATAGTATGCAGCTAATAGAAGCAGAGAGACTGGATTTTCAGCATCTTGATCCAAAATAGTTTTCAGTGATTCCAAAGCACCTGAATAAGTCTTAATAAAATCGTCGTCAGTCAAAGAGTTGAAAGAGGAGTCAAATTTGGCCAATGTCAATAATAGTTTTGCGACAAAGTTATCTTGATCCAACTCCAAAGCTCTCTCCCAAGATTTGATAGCCAGTTCCTTATCATTCAGTTGCCAAAAGTTCAAACCAATACCGATTCTGGAATCTGGTTTTAACACTGGGTTCAAGATCAGCACTTGTTGGAATATTTTCAAACTTAAAGCATAGTTCTTCTTGTGGAAAAGGACCTTGGCCTTACCAATCAAGGCAAAAACATTTGAATTAGATTTTGCATCCATTTTCAAAATACGGTCGTAAACATCTAGAGCTTGGTCAATGTTATTCTGTTGATAGTAAATTTCAGCCTGAGCCAATCTGTTTAATGGTTTACCAGATTGATGAACAAGAGCCAATCTTGTGGATTCAGAAGCCAATTTCAATTCAGAATTTTTAGCATCAACACTACCAGCACTTCTAGATTGCTTAATGTGCAACCAAGCCAAAAAAGTGTGGAATGGGGATGCATTGTGATCTTTGTATAGTGATAAACCCTTCTGCACCACCTCCAGGGCCTCATTGATCAGACCCTTGTTAGCGTACACAGCAGCAACGGACAACCAGTATTCACTTGCTGCAGATTCGTTTTCCAACAACACACAAAGATCTGTTGGATCTTCTGGGAGTTCTTGGTCCAAGTCAACAGTGACAATCTCGTTTGTCCCAGCCATTGGAACATCAATCACCAAACCGGTGTCAACACCTTCTGGCAAATAATAAGTGGCATCCAGTACGGTTTGAGTCATCTTCAACCAACAGAGTGCAGTTATTCTATGGGGAACGATGAATTCCTATGATGGACTTTTAAAGATGATAATCCGTTGTTGTTGTTGTTGTTGTTGGAGTTCAGTTTTCTGCTTTTTAGAAATTTTGGACGAGTAGATTACATAATTACTGACTAAATTGAGAACGCTGTGTGAATCAACAGGAGGGGGATTTAACCCTGTAAACAAAGGATACTGTGAGTTGTGACCGACTTGGTATTAGTGTTTCCAAATCTATAATATATATATATAGTTCAAATACATAAATAAATGTGGTCGCCCTTCTCTTCTGTTCATCAGACAAGCTTTTAATCCAACGAACGAGATTACCCTCTCCGATGACTTGCCTGAAAAAAAAATTTATGATGTCTCTTATACAAGACCTCGATTTAGTACATCAAGTTTTAAAACAATCCAGCTATATACCATTCTAGAATCTCCAATATGAGTGAGACCAGTATAAGGAGACTATTCATTGGTAGAATTTCCAAAAGTTTGGCTGCAGATAGCAAAGATCTTGTCTCAAGACTGTCCAAGTTTGGTACTGTCAAATCTGATATTGAGCTTCATGAGAACGAGATCAAGCAACACTGGTTTGCTTATGTTGATATTGAACTAGCAGAGAAAAACTATGCTAAGTTGAAAGGTGCTCTGCATGGCGTGAATTTCAAGGGCTCCAAACTGATCATTGATATTGCCAAAGATGACTTTAGAACCAAGTGGGCTCAGGAATATGCAAACAGAGATGAAGTGAGAGCGAAGGCTGAACTGCTAAAACATGAATATGAACATTACAGACTTCAAGAAAACATGAAAATGTCATTCAAAGATAGACAGGAGGTTATCAAAGGTCGTTTGAGAAAATCACCAAGACGTGATGTCAAGAGAATGACATTTAGAATTAAGATCAAGAATGAAACCAAGATTTTGAAGTGTTACAAGACTAAACTATGGGGTTATGAGAAGAACAAAAAATTAAGAGATTTGGTGTATAGATTCAATAATGGGTCTTGGAAAGATGGTAATGATCATATTGTGGAAAGAATAGACCCAGTCGTGATGAGAAAGGGAAAATCTGTAATCACGATTGAAAAGATTGAAAATGAGCCTGAAACAAGAGACGAAGTTTTGTTGAAGCAAATTGGCGATGATGAAGAAGATGAGTTGGAGAAGGAAAGAAACAACAAGGTTTTGGCATCCCTACTGGGTCAATACGATTTCGAAAAGCCTTTGGATTACAAGGCCGATGTTGATGAAGAATATGGTGACTCCGATTATGAATATCAATATGCACACAAAGAAGGTAGTGATTATGAGGATAACTATGAAACTGCTAACACCAAGTCTGTAGAAAACCTGAAGGATTTCAAAGGTGAACAAGTCAGCCATGGTGTTGTCTCATTCGAAGACGAAGAGTACTCACAACAGAGCAAACCAAAGGTTATATACCATAGTGATGACGATGGTGATGCTGTTATGAGAGAAGAGTTGAGTGATGAAGATTTAGAATTTATTCCAACCTTTGGAGGAGATGAAGAAAAGAAGGAAGAACCAAAGCCAAAGGTTAAGCTTGCCGAGGGTACAATTAGTAACACAGAAACATTGCGTACTTTATTCAATACCAATGAAGAAGGCGGGTTCAACTTGCTACAAGAAGATGACGGTGATATTGACACCACCAAGAAGGTTGTTGTCGATGACATCCAATTGCCAGAAAAGATTTATTCAATACTACCGGATTCCAAGTTACAAAAGAATACCAAAGGGTTATTCTTCCCACACTTGGATTCTCCTTTCTTGGTTGCTCAAACTCAATTAAACAAGCTGAGTGTAACACCAGATTTTACCAATTGGGATGAAACTTTCTGGGAGAATAGAGGTGAATGGACCCGTGAGTTCAAGAGAAGAAGAAGAGATGTGTTGAAACAACTCAAAAAGAAGAACGGTAGAAATTTGAATGTCCTGGTGTGAGAGCTACTGTTCCATCAGATAACTGATTGAGAATACACACACTATAGAATCATAGAATCATAGAATCATAAATCCATAGAATCGTATGAAGCTAAAACTTTGTAAAAAAAGAACCCCGGAAAAGGGACAACCGGTCAACCAATACCAGCTAAAACAGCACTGCCATTTACTAGACCCCCAACCACTGCAATCAGCACTACACCTAACACAACTAGTCACTATTTTGTTATCAGACATTCAAGTCGGATTACCCTCAAAATGAATAATACGCAGCAGATTTATAAATACCCGTTTCTGTTCAAAAAACAAAAGTTATACGTAAGCCTGTTCTAATCGGCATACAACCAACCAATTCATCTTAATATAACAACAACGTCCACGGTGTGTATTACATGATGCTTGGTCTGTTACAAGTGTTTTTACTGCTGGGTGCAGTGCTCGCAGTCCCAGAAGGGTTCCCGGAAACATTGACTCTAAAGACCTTCAAGCCAACACTAGCCAAAGGGCTTCACTTGGTTGAGTTTTACTCGCCATATTGTTCCCACTGCAAACACTTTGCACCAACATGGGAAGCCACATGGGAAGCATTCCATGAGGATGGGGAAGAACTAGGGATTTCCATGAACCAAGTTGACTGTGTTGAGAGTGGCGACTTGTGCAATGTTGAGAAGGTTCTGGCTTATCCAAGCATACGTTTATACGGTCCGAATGGGTTTATCATGAACTATCCAAATTACTTGAAGAGAACCCAGGAGGAGATTATTAACTTTTGCAAAGAGCAGGCCATCGAGTTTCGGGATCCAAACTTTAAGATTCAAAGTAAGAGTTTGTTTGTTTCCACTGCCGATATGTTGACTATTTTGGCTGATGGCAAGAACAAACCAATCTTGATGTCTTTCTGGCCGAGTAAGGATTTCAAAGACATGGATGATTTGAATGTTAACAAGTTTTTGACTGAGTATGATGCCGAATCTATAGAATTTCAAACCACCTGGACCATGATTTCAAACCAATTGTCAAATGTTGTGCAAACTGGTCATTTCAACTGTTTGTCGAACCAAAAGATTTGCACAGAGCTTGAAGTCCCATTAGATAGACCATCTGTTGCATTGATTATCCCAAGAATGGAGGGTAAATTTATCAAGTATACATCTCAAACACCATCAGCAAAGGAGATTTCCAGTTTTGCCAAAAGAACATTGGAAAACGCCAAATTTGAAGAGATAAACATTGTGGATTTCATTGAAAAGGGTTACAGTACTAGAGAGCCAAAGAGCGTGAGCTCTATTCCACCATCTACTAGAACATCATTCATCTATGTTTACGATGAGCATACAAGCATTGAAGATTTTGACATTTTGCCATATTTATTAGAACCACTTTCCCAACTACCGAACACATATCTCTACAAGTCCAACGATACTGTGAACTTTTTAAAGTTTGTTGAGCTGCAGCACCAAGCTGCCTACAAGTTCACAGATCGTAAGTTTAGTGAGAAGCAATTTATTGTTGAGACTATTTCCACGCTTCCAACTCTGCTGGCTATCAAGGAGATTTCATTACACTCGTCGGTTTTCCATAGTTACTTCACAAGCGATATTAGAGACCAGTTTGTTTTGAGAGACTGGGTTAACGAAAAGGGTACACCATTTGTCCAAGAGTTGACACCATCGAACTATGATCAAGTGTTTAATGCACGAGACAAGGCTGAAAATATTGTTGCGCTAATGATTGATTTCAACTCTACTGCTGAAGATGTTGCACGCACACAGTTTAGTACATTTATCAAGGCTGCGCATGACTATGAAAATGTTAGATGCATTAAGAACTATGACGAGTTTATGCAAAAAAGAGGGTTCAAGGATGCTGAAGTTCAAGAGTTGAAGAGAAATCCAAGAGCAACTACTAAACAGGTTATCAGGAAGTTGTCCAAGAAGATTAATTTACCAACAGGAGGCGAGGTTTCAGTTGTTTGGATCGATCTTGTGAAGCACAGAGAATTTATTAACAAAATAGGCTGGAACATTGACCAGCAAGATTATAACGGTGGTGATGTATTGATTGTTAACAAGAAGGGCAAATTCTACTACGACCAAGACTTGGAAGGCAAGAGATTGAACGTTGTTAATGACATTAGACCAATCACCGAAATCATCGCACGAAGCACCAACATATTCCCAGGCAATATAAGGAAACACTTGATCAACTCACCATACTCCTCCAAGTTGAGATTTATGGACCACATCCACAGATTTGGTGTTGCTGGCTACCTTTTTGCCATTGCAGTGGTGGTTACTTGCTTGCTAAGGTTGAACAGGAAGAGACGTGGTTTTAATATTCACCACAGCAGAACAGGGGCCAAGAAGGATAATTTTGGTATTCTAGGCAACCCAAGGTTTATTGAAAAGAAGGATTGATTGGATATTGATTAATTAGTTGTCCAAAAAAAAAACAAAAACACTTGGAGTGGTTGGTTTCCCATTGGTTGTAACGAATCACGGTGTATATTATTTATGGAAGTTGCAAAACTACAACATACCATTTCATAATGCCAGAGGATGTAGAAATATGGGTTTATTTTAATAACAAGGCAGTGAGTGCCAAGGCCAGTAAGGCCACGGTCCACGGTACTAAATGATATGTGATATGTGTGTCCCTTACAGCAACGTTAATACCGGTGGACCAGATCTCAGTTGGCAAACTCCTGATAAAGACATAGGAAGGCTTATAGGAAGGCTTGTGACAGACACACGCCATCGCCATCGCCATCGCCATCGCCATCATTGGCGAATGTGTCACTGCGGGAGAGACACGTCAGTTTCGAGCTGTCATATTACATAATTGTTTTTTTTTTTTGAATAATAAAATAAAAACACACAACAACTCCACTTACTTAACAACCCAATATAGATCTATAAACACCAACACCAGTGTATATTATATGAAGCCATGGGTACAGCAGAGAATTTTAAGGCTATTGTGCAGCTGACTTCTAGGGACTGGGTCATCATGATATCCCTGATTTTTGGTGGTTGTTGCTCCAACGTGTTCTCCATGGAAAAAATCGTCACCCACAACAAGGAGAGTGGGAACATTGTGACATTTGCACAGTTCTTCTTCATCGCACTCGAGGGTTATATCCACTTCTTCGACAAGACCAGACCACCTTTTTACCTTAAGAAAAACCAGGTGCCACTCAAGAGATGGTCCATCACCATCATTATGTACTTTATTATCTCTGTGCTGAACAATTCTGTCTTCATCTTCAACATCAGTGTGCCTATCCATATCATTTTCAGAAGTTCTGGTACAGCAATTGTGATGATTATTGGGTGGATGTTTGCTAAGAAGACATACAACAAGCTACAAATTGTTAGTGCGCTTTTGTTGACTGCGGGTGCTATTCTAACCACAATGTTCAAGGAAACCGAAATATATGCCAAGAGAGAAGAAAGTGCGTTCAAGTTTATCTCTGACGACGTTCTATTCTTGACTGGTATTGGTGTTTTGCTGTTTGCTGTCATCTTGATGGCGTTGATGGGGTTGTACAATGAAGAGACATATAGAATCTATGGTAAGCACTGGCAAGAAAATGTGTTTTACTCCCACTTGTTTGGGCTACCAATCTTTTTATTTTTGGGCCCAAGAGTCTGGTCAGAGTTTAAGCAGATTGTGGAATATCCAGAGTACTTTAACGTGCTTGGTGTTGAACTACCAAAACAGTTTTTCTACTTATGTTCCAACGTTGCTACGCAGTTTGTTTGCATCAGAGGTGTGAACATGCTTGCAGGTAACACCACAGCCCTAACAGTTTCAGTTGTTTTGCTGCTGAGAAAGTTTGTCAGTTTAATGTTGAGTATGTACATTTTCAACAATGTTTTCAGCAACACAGCCTGGTTTGGTGCCTTCCTAGTTTTCTTTGGTGCCTTCCTGTACAGTTATGCCAGTGCCAGTGGTAAGAAGTAAAATGCCAGTGCTGGTGATATCACAACAGATAAGAGTATCCAAGGACCAGAATCCAGCGTTACTGGTGTTGAACTACAAGACCAGTCTCTCAAGATGGACCCTGTTGAAGTCAAGAAAGATTGATTCAATCACCCTCCAAACAAAAAAAAAGAAAAAGAAAAAGAAAAAGGAAAAAGGAACTCTAAGTATATAAACATAAATATAACTTACATCTCGATATACATCTCGGTAGTATTAGATTTCTAGTCGTTTAACATATGTCTGCCAATTACACACGGCCAGACAACAGATTTTTGTAAACAAAAAATATAAGAGAAGACACCTCAAGCGACACTTCACACACTCCAGGTATACCAAGGCCCCAGATACTAGATACACAGATCAGTTGATCGTGAGACAGAGGACCAGGAAATACACCACCACCACACCACACAATACTACACTTCCGAAGCCGAGATAAATGTCAGAAACACAGTCGGCAGAGCACCCCATCAAGAAGTTGAACCAGTTCTATCTCCCGGATTTCCTCACAGTAGAGCTCATCGCATCCAACTTCATCTCATTCACACCGCTATGGTCATATGGCACCACGATCCTGAGCATCTACAAGAAGGAGAGCTCCATTGGGTTCAGCATTGACATTTGTGCCACCATGCTCATCGCGAGCATACTCAGAATTGCATATTACTTTATCATTCCGTACGAAATTGCATTGCTAAGGCAGAGTATTGTGATGGTGTTCATCCAGGTGCTTTTGTTGAAGGTGTCGCTACGATATAGACCGAGAGAGTACGACGTGGGAGAGTTGGAGGAGAGACCAGGCGTGTTTGCGGATTTGAAAGAGTGCTATTCCTTTTGGTTTGCGAATATTGGTGCCAAAGTCTTGGACTGGGAAACTTGGTACCGTTTTGTCAAACAAAGTGCGGTTATCATCTTCACGAATTTCGTGCATTTCTTTGACTCGAGATACAAGAGAGTTGGAGAGTTTTGGAAATGGAATGAAGAGAAGTATTACTGGAGATTTTTGGTGCAGCTCACTTTGGTAGTGATGACTTTGACATTTATATTCCAAGACTACACAAGGTTTGGAGAAAGCTTGGGCTCCATTGGCTTATTTGTGGAGTCATTATTACCACTACCACAGATTTTGTTGTTGAACAAGTTGAAGTCCGTTGAAGGGTTCAAGTTGTTGTTGCTACTCAGTTGGTTGGGTGGTGATTTTACAAAGATTGGGTATTTGATCTTTGGTGCCAGAAATGTCAGTTGGATCTTTTTGTTCTTTGCTGTGTTCCAAATGTCTTTGGACTTTTACATTGCATTCCAGTTTATTTACTATAAATACTTTTACACCAAGGAGACTGAAACTGTCGAGCTATACGAGATTAAGGCTTAGACTTTAAAATATAAACAGGGTGGCATCTCTATGGTTGAATATTTACATGAACTTATACACATACACATACATATACATATACACATACACATACACACACAGGGTTAAATTAAGGTTTGTCTTATAACAACAACTATGGTATGGTATGGTACACTCGAATACACTCGAATAATGTAGTGATGCCAAAATTAAAAACAGAAAAAAAAAACAAAAACATTAATCATAATCATAAATAGTAATCGTTAACCCTCTTTCTATTTCTATTTCTATTTCTATTTCTATTTCTATTTCATATGTCTTTGTTCCAGCACAAGGTCTTTTCATCCAATTGTTTACCAACATTGAAGCCCTTTTCACCAAAGATTCTATACTGCTTTTGCAGATGGCTAGCTGATGCTTCTGGGTCATAAGTACCATGTGTTTCAATCATTTCGATTTTCTCTTCAGTGTACTCCTTCAACAAAGCACGAGCACTCTGTGGGTGTATTTCATAGCAATTCACATTGACACTCCACTTGTCAGTTGCTGTTGAAGGTCTTGGATGGACCATATCTGTTTCGACGCCATTAAACTTTTGGTTCACTAGGAGCTTGTATCCTCTAATCTTGCTCTCAACGTTAGATGCAGTTTTAAGTTTTTGTAAATGCTTTGCTAGTGCGATTGAATCATTGCGCAGTAGGATATTGCTTGTTTCTTTTGTAAACTCTTGCATCTTTTCCAGATGCTCGTTTGAAATCTCTTGTGCAATCACGTTTAGTTTTGATTCATACTCGGAGATTTTCTGTGCCTTCATAACCACTTTAACATTCTGTGGGTTTTGGAAGTCTTTCAAAACAGTGTCGAGAATTGTTTGCAAGAGTTTCAGCGAGATATTGAACTCGTCGTCACCAGTCTTTGAGCTCAAATCTTCATGTAAATCCAATTCACTCAAATACTTGTCAATTAGGGCAGGGCTGTCTCTGTACATGTGAAAGGAGTGGATCATGGAGTCAATTTTCGGCAATGGTAAGTACTGGAACCCAAACATTTCCGAAATGTTATGGAAGGCCAATAATATACCATCCATATTGCCAATTCTAGCCTGTAGCGAGTACTTCAACAAGCCCGATCTGCCTAAATCGTACATCTCTCTTTCAAATGATTCATAGTCGCCCACCAGTCTCGATAGTCTATAGCCTGTGAGCTTCTCGTGTTCATTCTTAGCCATGTCATGTCTCACTGCCGCAACAGCTCTCGTTTTCAAGTCAAACGTACCAGTGCCTGGCAATCTGCCATCATAACAGTCGAGCTGGCCTCTCATCAGCAGCCCACCCGCATATGAGTACTGGTAGACGTTCTTGTCCTGTGGGGTGTCAGAATGGCCAGCATAGTTCTTGTGGTATTTGGCAAACTCCTCGGGCGTGGTCGTTAGGAAGGTTTCGAGAACGTTACCTAGTCTTGACAAGACGGACTCTCTATCGAGGGAACTGTCCGAGTCGATGGAGTATATGTTTGTGGAGCCATTTGAACCGGTGCTTCGTTTTCTCAAGACGACTGCGGATGCCAACTTGGCACTGTGCGATGGTGTTTCGAATAGTCGCTTTGTGTATCTTGAGAGCCCAATCATATCAATCATTCTAAAGTTTGAAAGGAGGAAATGCAACTGGGACAGAGAGCCCGTGAGGGAGGATGAAGACCCATAGTATTTCACGCCATCGAGGTTCTCAGCGAGCTCCAGCATAGGTTTGTGTTTGGATGCAGGTGTGTAAGGTGGGATAGCGTCAAAGTTGAAATCGTCGATGGAAGGAAGCTTTCCGAGATGTGGGTTGAAGTTGTAGACCCCAGTTCTTGGGTCTCTTAGTGATTGGACGCCAGGGGTGAAGAGAGCTCTGGTTAGGCCATTTTTCAAAGTTGCAACTGGTTGCTCTTGTGGGACAGACAATGGCTTGTAAATCTTTGAGTTGTTGATGTCAACAGAGAACATTGGTTCTCTTTTCATATATCTGAATGCCTTTGTGTATGATCGTGGTGCAACTGTTGGAGGTTTGTATCTGTTTGAGCTCCATGGGCGGGCAGTATTTCTATTTGGAGGCAGTTGTGACTTTGCATATGGTGGATATTCTGGATATTCTTTCAAATACTGCTTCGTGAAGGATTTAGAATCAGCAGTATGTTTTTGTTGTTGTTGCTTTCGTGATACCGCAATCTTTTTTGGATTGCTACGTTTCTTGGTCTTGTCAGACTTTTGTCGATGTTGTTTTCTAGCTTTAGTATCATTGTCATTGTGGTTTCCGATTTGTGTTTTTATAACATAGTTGAGTAGGCCATTAACTTTGTCACCCAATGAGATTTTCGATTTTGGAGAAGAAGAAGCATCACCAGAAAAGTCCCTAGCAGTGTTATAGTTATAGTTATAGTTATAGTTATAGTTATAGTTCTTGTGCCTTGTATTCCTTGTGTATCGTGTCAAAGGAGAGAGCCTTTGCCTTCTGAATGTGAGCATTTTGAATTGTTCAGCACCAGCACCAGCACCAGCACCACCAGCACTAGAGATCTATCTGTAGTTGAAAATTTTGATTTGATCAAGATGCCGATGGCTGAGTAATCAATCAATCAATCAATCAATCAATCAATCAATTGTCACGTGAATATATTAATTAATCAGCAATTAATCATCACTTAATCAGCAATTAGTCAGCCAGTTGTTTGTGTTTGCTGCAGCCAATGAAGTGCGTGGAATTCTGCAGATGGAAAAGATAAACGACAAGAGTGGTTGGTATAATAGAATAATAGTTATATTAAAATATTAACTATTATAATGTAATCGAATAACACAACAGTAGAACAGTAGAACAGTAGAACAGTAGAACAGTAGAACAGTAAAATACTACAGACACACCAAGCCACCTGTCACCAATCCATCACCAATCTATCACCAATCCGGATTCCTGTTCCGGGTAACGAATCCAGCCGGTGTCGGCTGATCAAATTGATAAAAAAAAAAAGGCTGAAACGAACGCAGAACGAGAGAGAGCAGCTCTCAACTGGAAGAACAACCCAAAGCACCTGCAAAAGCACCCCGTTACTCTGCGACAGCCAGTGCCGAAACACAACGCCAACAAGCACTGCTACTATTGTGAACACCACAGCCAGACAAGACACTGCCCAGTCTCTGCCCAGTCTCTGCTCAGTCATCTCTGCCCAGCCGATCTCTTGCTTCCTCGTTTGGAAAGGCCATTTACACCCAGATTTTCATTGGCTTTGGAGCAAAGAAGTTTTATAATATATTATCCACAGTTGAGCAAAAAAAAACCAGAAAAAACCCAGAAAACACAGAAAACAAACATCACTGCTGATACTGCTGATACTGCTGATACCGCTATGAGTGCTAGATCCCCTCCGATTGCCCTATCCCCCGCCGCTATGGACTCTCCTGGTAGTGGTGGTGCTGGTGGTGCTGGTGCTGCTCCTCTCCTCGCAAAAACCCCTGTCCAGCCAGTCACAAAGATCATGACATCCAAGGAGTGGGTCCTCCCTCCTCGCCCAAAGCCTGGCAGAAAGCCTAGTGCTGACACCCCGGCTACAAAGAGAAAGGCTCAGAATAGAGCTGCTCAGCGGGCCTTTAGAGAAAGACGTGCAACAAGAGTCACTGAGCTTGAGACAAAACTAGGCGAGGTGGAGAAGGAGAAGGAGATCAAGGAGATGAACTTTACCAACATCGTCAACAAGCTCCAGATGGAGAACAAGTTTCTACTAAAGGCGTTGAACGACATCAAAAATGACTTTTCATCGTTCAAGAAAAGTGTTGAACAACAACAACAGCAACAAGCTCAACAACAATACTCACAACAACATCCACCTCCAAGATCTATATCTTCCCATGGCGGCTCTTCCCATCCTTCCCCTGCCGCTGCTGTCTTTTCAAACGGAACCATGAGCGCACCAAGCCCTCTCACCTACTTCCAACCTTCAACCACTCCTATCGCTCCTCCCCCACCAGCCCCTGCCTCACACATAATACAACAAAATACTGCTGCTCCAAGCCCCCAGGCCACTATTAACAACTTTAAAGCCGCTACCAGACACCAACCAATATCACCTGCATTAACAACATCCACAAGATCCCCTCTTGAAGTGTCGATTTCTTCAAACAAGTCCTCGTCCGTGTCGAGTGTTTCAACAGTAAATCAAACTGCTTCAAAAGAGTATGACTGTGGGGTGTGTGTTAAAGATGATTGTATTTGTGCTGAAGTTGGTATTAAACCAAAACCTGACCCTCAACAACAACAGCAGCAGCAGCAGGAACAGTCTATCAATAATTTCAAACCAATGGCTGCCGTCTCATTGAAGAGAAAGGCGTCATCTCAACTAGAGGTGGACATGACTCAGAAGTTTGCAAAAACCGCTACTCTAATCAAGAACCAACGTAAACCAATGCCAAAGTTCAAGAAACAGCAGCCACAACAACAAAACTCTTCTACCCCATCTGCTGCTGGTGCTGGTGCTACTACTACTATCGATGCAAGCTTATTTCCAGCTGAAATGCAAGAACAAAACGCATTTAACCAACTAATGGAGGACATCACTGACAAGGACTTTGAATCTCCAATGGAACAATGTGGTTTCTGCTCAGACGACTCCCCTTGCGTCTGTCGTGAAGCTGCCAAAGAAGCTGCTAATGCAATCACAGAGCTGCAAAACCACTCGAGAAGAGAATCCATCCAACAACAACAACAACAACAACAATCCACACTACCTCCAATTCAGTTCAACGCCCAGCAACAATCAAGACACGGCTCAATCTCAACAACTACAAAACTGCCCGTTCTGCACCCAGGTCCTTCAGTCGAAATCACAGAAGCACACAGATCAAGCATTTCAACTCCAATAGATACCACATCCATAGACTCTCCAAAGCCATCCTCCAATACGACAGCCACATCCACCTCAACATCCACAGCCACTACTAGTGCAAAACCAATGGGATGTACTGGTAACCCAGGTACGTGTACACAGTGTCAGATGGACCCAATGTCTACATTGTTTTGCACAACTATCGCATCCAAGGCTGAAGACGAGCGCAAGAGCCCTGTATCGCCACCACTCTCCAATGCTTCATCAAAGGTTTCTTCTCCATTGAACATTACACCAAAGGACGAGGAGCTCAACTCTTTACAACAGCAACAGCAAGCCCAACAACAAAATCAACATCATCAACAACGCGGCAGCAGTATGAGTGGATCGGCTACTGGTGCTTCGTCCCAGACTTCTACACCATCCTCTACTACAACACCAGCCTCGCAAAAAGGCATATTCATCCCATGTGCAGATGCCTACAAGACTCTAAGTCGTCACAAAAAGTTCCATACTGTCGACTTTTCCACATTGGTTGGCAAGTTGACAACCAGGGGGATGCAAGTGGAGGTGCAGAGTGTTGCTAATGTCCTTAGAGAGTTGGATAGAAGACTGTACAACTGATTTTAACTTTTTAGTTTTGGTTTGGCTTAGTCTTGTGGTTCATTTATTATCATTATCATCTTCATAATTATCATCATCATCATCATCATCATTATCATCATTATTATTTTTATTATTCTCATTATTATTATATTATTATTATTACTATTATTTAGGGTGCTGGATCCAGCTAAGATTTAGGTTAGGTTTATATGTCAATTGACTTGAACATTTTTATAAGGATTTTCATTCACAACCGTAGCACACACCATACCACACCATACTATAACTACACAGTAAAGGATTAAAATGTATCAGGGTATATAAATAGCAAAATAAAATAAAGAGATGCATGATCGAAAAGTAAGTTAAAGGAAAAGTAAAATGTTTTGTGGTGACACTAGCCCTTCCTTTTTTTTTTAGATCAAGGCAGTAGCAGCAGAGACACATGCAAAGGCAACAACAATAGACATCACAGAGGCATCAGCCATGCTGTAGATAAAGTTGAAGAATGATGGAACAGCAACAACGTTACCAGAACCCTTGGATGACTTGGAAGAGGATGAAGAGGCAGTGGCTGCAGAGGCGGTTTCTGAAGCAGTTTCTGAAGCAGAAGAGGATTCAGCAGCAGAAGAGGAAGCTGAATCAGTGGATAATTGCTTGGCGGAGGAGGAAGAGGAGGAGGAGGACTTTTCATTATTGTCTTGATCGTCACACATGAACTGTGTGTTACCGGCATCGGTACCTAGTGGCTCACCAGCACCAGACTTGAAGTAGTCAGAGGCCTTGGCTGGCATAGCTGGCAAAGTGGCATTACCTTCCCAAGTACCGTTTTCAAAGGCTGGACACTCGGAGTAGTTACCAGCAGCCTTGTAACCACCATCGCCTTGTGGGTCGGCAGTGGCGTTGTATTCGGCCTTCAAGTTGTCGAAATCAGTCAACTTTTCAACAGTGGTGTCGTCAACAATGGTGACTAGACCATAATTGTTCTTCTCGTTGGAGTACTCGTAAACCAAACCACCGGAAAAGACAGGACTCATCTTGGTGGAGTAGATGGCTGCAATTTCATTGAATGGTCTGCTGGTACCAACAGTGTTACAACCAAACTCAGACAAAAAGATTGGAATGTCATAGTTGGCATATAGATCAACCTTTTCCTTGTAACCAGAGACGGTGTAAGAGGAATGACCACACCAAGAGTAATCGTTAACACCAAACATATCGATTCTAGCATCAGCCTCGTCACCACAGTTGAAGTATTCGGCAGCCAACAAACGGTTGGAGGCGACATCAGCAGCAGAGTAACCAACAGGGATTTGTCTGTAGTTTTGGGACTTCATGTACTTCTTGATATCTCTGACGGTGGCTTTGACGTAGGTTGCAGTAAAAGTGTTGTTGACATTGTTGATAACCTCGTTACCGGCAAAGAAACCCAAAATGTTGTCGTAGCCTTGGAAGACATCGACAGTAGCGAAAACGTTTTGCAAGTAGTCGGCGTTGTAGGAGCACTTGGCGTTGAATCTGGAGATGGATGCATCTGGGGTGTTTAGATCCAAGATCAAGTAGATGCCAGCATCGTCCAACAACTTCATACAAGCGTCGTGGTCGGCAGCATTGTCAACAGAGTAGACTCTGATGGTGTTTATACCCAGCTCCTTGAAGACAGCGACATCTCTCTTACAGGTGACCTCGTTGGCTAGAGGATCGGTCAAGTTGGAGGATCCACCTGGTTGGTAGTCGACACCTCTGATGTAGAAACGCTTGCCAGTCTCAGTGTTCCAGAAGGCATTCCCGGTGATGTTGATTAGAGGGGCAGCAGCAGAAGCCAGAGGGGCACAAGCAATAGCAGCCAAAGCGTAGGAGAACCACTTCATGATGATAAGGGAATGTAAACGAATGAGTCGGCTGAGAACTTGGGAGGAGGTGGAATCAGCAACTGCAGGTGAGAATTAGCGAACGAATGTGGAAAACCTTCTTGGAAACTAGCCAGAACCTGATGTTTCAGCAGAGTGGGTTGGGAGTTGGGAGTTGGGAGTTTGGACAGAAGAGAGAACAATTCTCTAGTCTCGAGTTTCATAAAATTTTGATTTTCTTCGCAAATGGTAAACACAAGTCGAGGGTCCGTTGCCGAGGCAAGCAGCGAAACATTTATTTTATTAATAATTTTATTTTATTGTATTGTATCTCTATATAGTCAATCAGTTACACCTCGCTGGCATCCACAAAGTGTTCAGCATCGTTGTGGTCAGCCGCAACATCGTCCTTCTCCTTCAGCTTCAAGTCATCGTCAGCTTCGTACCCAGAGTCCTGGACACCAGCGTCAGCTTCTTCCTGGTCAACAGAGGCATACAGAATAGCAGAGGCAGCATTAGTAGTAACAGAATGGGAATGTGATGTAGCTGTTGCTTCTTCTCCCACCTTGGGTTTCTTTATTTGCTTCTCATTGGCACTCTCGTCTAATTTAGTTTCATCAAACGTAGTTGCAGACTCCTTAACATCTTCTGCATCGGTGTCTTGTATCTGTTTCTGAAATCCCTTATAATCATCCTCCTTCTTTGTACTAAACACGGCATCCTTCTCAACAGCTTCCGAAGAATTCTCATCCTCCTCAAGATTGGTGTCAGTAACAATTGGCGTGTTGTTATTCTCATGATCATCATCAGTCTCTGGGATTTCAATCTCTTTCTTTTCTAGTTCACCCTGTGTTTCAGTTTCCTTTGCCTCAGATTCTTCTTTTGATTCAAGTGTCTTTAATTCTTCATCATCAACTTTTGGCTTCTCTTCTACATCTTCAATGACTTCAATTGGTTTCTCCTCCTTCACAGATTTATAGTGATACCCCTCAGATTCCAAGACACCACTACTCCAAACATCAACCACGGTAATAGTTCTTCTATCCTTAACCTCAATAGTTTCCGTAGCTGCTTTTGGCAAACGTTTGCCTCTTGGGCCTCTAGCTCTACCTTTTCTCACATCTTTAACTTCTTTAGTCTCCTCTTCCCCAGTAGCCTTGGCCTTGTTCAATGCAGCTGGTAAGGCCATGCCCGGCAAGGCCATGCCTGGCAAGGCCATACCTGGCAATGCAAACAACCCATTCAGGTTTTTCTTGAATACAGTTCTATCACTCTTTGGCTCCTCTGATGGTGGTGCTGCTGTCTCTGAAGAAGAATCAGAGTTAGTTGATTCGACTGGATTTGAAGCCTTGCTGATCACACGCTCTCGATCTTGTGCTTGTGCTTGTGTCTGTGCTTGTGTCTGTGCTTGCTCTTGGTTTTTGCGCAACATGGCCTGGAAAGCTGCAATTTTGGATGATGGCTTTTTAGGCACTGGTGGTGGGCCCTTCTTCTTTTCCTTCACTGATGACTCTACTGCATAAATATTGACAACTTCATTATTATAAGAAACTCTTCTAGCCAATGGAGCACTATCTGGAATTGATGATTTTGTTGGGATATTTGGTAGTGTAGAAGCGGAATCAAACTGGGATGAAGATTGGAACTTGTGCTGTGGATCAATCAATGCTTGAATATTTTTCAGAGTTTCGTTGGTCTTGTCAATTAACTCATCAGTATCATCTTCTTCACCTTCAGATTGGACATCCTTTTTAACACTTGGTCTCTTTGGGACAATTGGGAAGTCGGTAGCAGCTTTTTTCAATGGGCGCATTGGAACTTCTGGTCTTGCCTTCTGTGGACGTGAAGGAATTTTTGGTTGGGGCTTCACGTCATTGGTGCTTGATTCTTCTGGTGTTGTCTTCTTTGGATGTTCAGGAACAAGTGGCACCTCGTCTGGTTTTTCTTCAGTCTTGGTATCAGATTCAACTTCTGGAGGCACTGATTTCTTAGATGCTGGACGTTGAGGAATTACTGGAGTAGTAGGAGTTTTAACTGATTCAACTGATTCCTTAGTAGTTTCAGACTCGATCGCCTTCTTTGGCTTGTTTGGTCTTTTTGTTGGAATAGCCGGTGTATGTATTGTTTCCACTACTTCTTCCTCCAATTTCTCGTCAACTTCCTCCAATTCTTGTTCAATTTCTAGCGTGTTTAGGGGTTCAGCATTGCTAAAGTCGGCAGGGGTTGGGTTTGGTTCAGGAATAGAGTCACCCACCGACGAAGACACAGCAGCACTAGCCAATGGCTCCTCGAGAATTTCGGATTCAACTTCTTCAACTTCGGATGATTGTTTTGGAGCAACCTGGTTATGACGATTAGGTCTTGCTGGGATGGTTGGTGTTTCGACAGTTGTAGCAGTAGGTTCCGGTGTTGATTCAGATGACTTCTTAGCAGGGCGCTTTGGCACAATTGGCTGTGAATGCTGCTCTTGTTGTTCCGGTTGTATAGTTGGTTCCTGCTTTTTATCTTCATGTTCAATTGATGGTGTTTTAGCCTTTGTTGGGCGGTGCTGTGGGATCTTTGGTTGTAGAGGTTCTTCTGTGACTGGTTGTGTCATGGCGTGTGTGATTTCTTCAAAGTCATTGTCAAAGTCGTTGTCGGAGTCTGACAGGTCTTCCCTGTTCTTGTTTATGATTGATTCCAGAGACATTGTAATGTCAGTGTTACCTCTATAGTGTATTGGGCTTGCTTGCTTGCTTGCTTGCTGGTTAGTTGTTGTTGTTGTTGTTATTTGGAATGTTAACATTTTATTTTTGAAATTTCTACAAAAACAGGGGAAAACAATAGTTTAATTATAGGATTATATTAATGAACATTTGGAATTCCACGAAGAGACAAAAGGAATGGGGATTTATTTACGTGTTATAGATTCAAGCACCGTAGTTCAAACGGAAGATATCGTTGAAGACGTAGTATGAAGCACCGTCTGGGATCAAGTGGAACACTTGGGAGTAACGTTGTGGGTTTTGTTCCTCGTCAACTAGCAACTCACCAGTCACCAAGACCAAGACATCGCCAGCTGGGGAGGCTGGTTGGGCATCCAATGTGGTGATTCTGTGGGCAACCTTTTGGAATGGTAAGGAGGTTAGCTTCTCGACAATGTCCTTTGCACCTTGAACTTGGGAGGTTTCAAAAGTCAACATGGATTGATCTCTCTAAAATTGGTTAGAAAAAGTCCTATAACACAAATCCTCCATTGGTGAAACTCAAACGTACGTATAGGTTACCTAGCTGAGTTCTGTCAGCATCGAATTGATTGTAGTAGAATTCAGTGAATTGTTCTATAGTGCATTTTGTTAGATTTTAGTCGGCGCTAAATGAAAACTAGAGGTGGGAGGTGGAGCATACGGGCCAAGGTGTTGAAATCGACTATGATAAAGAGAAGATGTTAGTTCAGAAACACAATTGAAGGTACTTCACACTCACCAGACATTGTGTGAGAATCTGATATGTATTGAATACAATAGGAAGAACTTTGTTTATGTCTTGTATGTTTGTTTATATTTAAAATTTGGCCAAAACTAAAAAACAAAAAAAAAAAAAAAAAAAAATTAAGACTGTATGTTACCCGGTTTGTCTTGATGTGGATCACGTGACTTTGTGATTAAATGGCCTTACTATCAATGGCCTAGTGAATACGGTGGTTAAGAGCTCGAATAATGAACCGGATCTGTTGTGAGTTGAGTATATAGAGTGAGTGTGGTGGGTATCAGGGTAGATCTACCGGTGTGTTTATAACTGTGTTTATAACTATTTGTTGTCTCCCGAGAGCATAAATGGTGAATAGAAACCCCATTTCAATGCAAGAAAGTGGTTTACATTCCCTCGGAAGTGATACTTATATACTTCCCCAAAGGACATTACTGCTAGAGCACCAGTAGAGCACCAGTATAAGAGTATAAGAATAATATAAGAATATTCCACTGCAGCACTGCAGCACTGCAGCGTAACTTGTCAAGCTCTACAGCTCCACAGCTGCCGATCGAGATTGGCACCGACACACAACAGCAAAAGGAGACACGCTAGTTTGTTACAAGTACAGAACAGCACAGGGCATGAGATCGGAGAGGTGTCACTGCTGTATGATTGGGGGCAGAGCATAGGCCGCCAGTATACAATAGCTCTGCTTTAAATATATATATATATATATATATAGATAATATAGATAATAATTGCCGGATTTGGCCAAATCTCAAATCTCAAATCTCAAATCTCAAATCTCAAATCTCAAATCTCGCAGCGCCCAGGCACATTTAGCAATGTTACGTATGTCCTCGCTAATTTGGCGTGTGGTATTTGACGCTTTTATATAACTTCTCGAAGCAAAAAAAAAACACGACAAGTTCCAGTTGCTGGATATAAATGAAAGAAGGAGAGTCCTGGTAGTATAGCATCACCCATGATCATCTATAGAAGCAAGGTGCACCACTGCAAGGAAATGTCCCTCGGCACAAGAATAAAGGACCTAGTGACCAAGAACAGGCGCCAGCGACAGCTAGAACATGATAGGTACATGCAACGCCAACAACCACAGCAGGTGCTCCTCATAGGCTCGTGCCATGCTGGTAAAAAGACCATCATCAGCGAAATCGACAAGTTGCGACTGCCCTTGGACATCATCGGGCTCTCGAAGGACATACCCCCTTCCACGTACCCCAACTTTTTGTTCGACACGAACGCCATCATCGTTGTGCTTGATGCCACTGAGATGGCAAATCTCGAGTACCTGAGGACGTGGCAGACCACGTTGGCCAACCTATCAGCGAAAATACATGCGTACTCAAAATGCAAAAAGCTCTTGATCCTGCTCAACAAGTATGACCTGCTCACTCCCCCATCGACGCGGCTGTTGGAAAACAGACTGAAGCTGGATGCGTTGGCATCAGTGATCGACTGGCTTGTGGTGCCGACGTGCGGGTGTGACGGTTATGGTGTTGCTGAGGGCGTGAACTGGTTGTTGACATAGCTTAGTTTGGAATGGAATTCAATGATCTTTTTGTATGATTCTGGTAGCGATTTCATCACGAGCACACTGTTGCTGCTGCTGTTGCTGCTGCTATTACTGCTGCTATTGCTGCTATCGCTCTGGCTCGCCATGTAGACGTGTGTAAAGGGCGGCACGACAAAGCGCTCAGGAATCGTAGTGTGTGGTGCAATAATACAGCACTCGTGTATCACTGCGCTGTTCTTGACGACGCAGTGCTCACCAATGACGACCCTGTTGCCAATGTTGGACGCCTGGATGCTGGTATGGGGCCCAATGATGATGTAGGAGCCAATCTTGGAGCACCTGTGCAGCTGCCTGGAGGCGCTCACGAGGGCAGGCGTGATACTGGCCCCGTCGCTGATGAAGCAGTAGCGCCCGATCTGGAGACTCGACTTGCCTTCGCTGAGCTTCACGTTGCCCTTGAGCTCAGCGTTGCTGCTGATGGTGGTGTTGCCGCTGATGAGTATGGCATCGTGGCCGCTGATTCTGGCGCTCTTGGATATCCTGTTGCCACTGGCTGTCTCTATCCAGTCCATGTCTATCCAGTCAATGTCTATTTATCACTATCACTCACACTCACACTCACTCTCACTCTCTAGCACCACTATGCCACTATCTCAATATGCCACCAACAGATCTCTCACGTGAAGCACCAATTTCTATTTTTGTTTTGACATGAAATTCTGGCTAGACACGTCGTTGACTTTATGAAAACCATCAACAAAACCAAAACTAAAACATCAACAAAAACATCAACAAAAACATCAACAACGACAAACTACTGGAATAATGAGTGAAAAGCTATTCAGACTGGATTCAGGTACGCAAATCACATTTGATATACGGACTGAGTTCTATTAACAACTTTTTTTTTTCTCCTATAGGCTACCAAAACTACGACTGGGGCAAGATTGGCTCCTCCTCAGCGGTTGCCCAATTCGCACACCACTCAAACCCTGAAAAGGTCACTATTGATGAATCAAAGCCTTATGCAGAGTTCTGGATGGGGACTCACCCAAAGGTGCCATCAAAGGACTTAAAGGGCACAAGTCTGAGAGACATTATCGCCCAAAACCCAAAGGAGTTGCTGGGCGAGGCTATCATTTCCAAGTTTGGCCAAACCAACGAACTGCCATTCTTGTTCAAGGTGTTGAGTATCGAGAAAGTGTTGAGTATCCAGGCCCACCCAGACAAGGCCCTAGGTGCAAAACTACACCTTGCTGACCCAAAGAACTACCCTGATGACAACCACAAGCCTGAAATGGCGGTCGCGGTTACAGATTTCGAAGGCTTTTGTGGGTTCAAGCCTCTAGATGAAATCTCTGATGAGCTCAAGAGAATCCCAGAACTTGGCGCAATCGTTGGCGATGAGGTTGCAGAACAGTTCATCAACGGTATTAAGCCAAACGTTGTTCCAAACTCTGGTACGGAAGACGACGTGCACAACAAGAAGCTATTGCAAGCGGTCTTTAGCAAAGTCATGAACGCTACCGATGAACAAATCACCAAAGAGGCTAGATCCTTGGTCAACAGAGCCCAAACTTCCACATCCGACTTCAATAAGGATGACTTGCCGGAATTGATTATCAGACTAAACAAGCAGTTCCCAGACGATGTTGGTTTGTTCTGCGGTTGTCTATTGCTAAACCACTGCACTTTGAAGGCTGGCCAAGCCATGTTCTTGCAGGCAAAGGACCCACACGCCTACATCTCTGGTGATATCATTGAATGTATGGCTGCTAGTGACAATGTCGTTAGAGCTGGGTTCACTCCAAAGTTTAAGGATGTTAAGAACTTGGTTGAAATGTTGACATACTCTTACGAATCTGTCGACAAGCAGCAAATGACAGCAAAGGAGTTCCCAAGAGGCTCTGGTGCTGGTGAGTCCAAGCTATACGACCCTCCAATCCAAGAGTTTTCTGTCTTGCAAACAACCTTCAAGTCATCTCAAGGCACTAGAACTTTCAAGCCTGTCTTGGGCCCAAGTATATTGATCGTCACCAATGGTAACGGTTATATCAAGGTTGGTGAACAAAAGTTGAACGCTGAAACTGGTTACAACTTTTACATTGCACCAGATGTTGAGGTTGAATTGATTACTGATGATGCTGAATTCACCACTTACAGAGCTTATGTCGAAGCTTAAGCTCAATCACTATAACATTAAGATACACATCATCTATCTGTGTCATTTTTTTTAAAGAACAGTTATTTATTATAATCTCCCGTTAAGTTTTAGTATACAAGTTTTATCAAGTTTTTAGTTTCATATAAAGAAAAAAAAAACACAAAACAAATTCCCCCTAATAATATTATAGAATGCAAATGGTTGAAGTAATATATCTATGATGGTTTGTAGTTTATAAGTATATGCATGCTGGATCAGATTTTATTCAATGTTGTGCTTCTTCTTCCATTTGGTTATTCTCTTTCTCAAATCACCTTCACTTTGTTGATAAATGTTTAGCTTCTTGTCCCACTTCATCTTCTCATAGTCATCACCATGCTTCTTGTACAAGGATTCCAACCACTCTTCTTCTCTAGAAGACTGTGTACGCTCAACCTTGGCAATAGGTCTATTAGCATAAGCCTCCAATTGCTTGACAAACTCAGTAGCCTCCTCTTCCTGTGGCTTGACAACCTTGGTCAACTCCATATCATCATCAAGCGTCCTCATCTTACCATACACCACCTTGACAACGTTGCCATCGTCATCTCTCACAATTCTGGCTTCACCTTCTGGGATCTTGTTCTCATCGAGCTCACCATCTGCACCAGTCTCCTCTTCTGCATCCTCGTCCTCGGCATCAACCTCGTTCAGGTTCTTAGGTCTCTCTATCAGCTCGACTTCATTCCCACCAGCATACGTCCCTAGCCTCATCTTTAGCCCCAACTTTTTGTAATTCTGCTTTAATGTCAAATTGTAATCCCAGTTGTCTCTAATCAGTGGGTTGCCGGCAAAGTTGATCTTTCTTTGCTTGTCTTTCACTCTTCTAGTGGACTTGCCACGACGCTTAGCTGCTCTTTTTCTGACTGAAACCATTGCTGTATTATATTATCTATACCGATACAATACTATATCTACTCAGTTGATTGATATTGATCGATGCCTAAAATTTTTTTTTTTTGCTGTGATGGGCTCTGGTGTTCAGGTGTGTAATACTATGCAAACACTATACAAACAGTGGAGTATTAATTAATACTCAGTACCAATGAATTCATCCGGAGATGTATCCCTTGTTTTTGTGGATATGATGGTACTTATATCGAAGTAACCAATTCGAAAATGGCCAAAGCTTTTCCTCCTTCATGTGTTGTAAAAAATAGAAGAGACATTTATCTACCTGGGATTAGTTGGGATTAATTTGAGTACTCGGTTAGTCAATTGGTATCCCACTTGACTTGGATAGCATATACCATATCAATGGCATCTATTTCCTGTCTTCAGTACAAAAAAAATTATATAAACCAGTCAATAGTTCTTATTACTTTGTTATTATGTCTGAGTATACCAAGTGCGGAATCCAGTAATCATCAAGCCGACAATTCGTCCAAAAAGACACAGAATGTGCTCTTAAATACACCTGTTCAGATGTGTTGATGGAATTCAAATTGGAAATCGTTAAATGATCCTCTGATTTGACATGTTTGAGTCATCGGTGGCTCTCTAGATGTTTTTTTTTCCGAATTGAAACATATTTTGCAATAGATGTCAAAATCAGTATAAGGTAGCTTACAGTGGGGTTTAACCACAATGGCCTTATACTTGGCTTAAAGCTGTACTTTGTAGATCCATTCACTGTAGAACTTTTTGAGGCTACAATAACATTACTTTTGACAGCTGCTTTAACTGCGTTAAATAATGACTAATAAGAACAAAGTTTGGGTTTTTTGGCATTGTTTCAGATATAAACATATCATCACTTCTCTTTAATATTCCTCGAAAGAAAGAGTCGGGAATACGCAGAAATAACGTGGTAAATTTGGTGGTTCTACAATACAGTACAAGATGATGAAAAGAAGGGTCCCCATACATTTAAGAAAGAAGGCGCTGTTCAGCTGTGATCGGTGCAAGTCCAAGAAAAGAGCATGCAGGCGTGTTGCGGTAGGCGCTAAAACAGATCAAGATGTGATTAACATACCATGTGTTGAGTGCGAAAAGAAAGGTTTGGTCTGCACAACCACTCTTCCGAGAAAGAAGAGAAGCAAAGTCTCAAACAACTCTTTGGGGCTTCATTACAAGTGCCTATATGCTTTAGTCTCTACTATTTTCCCAGACGTTGATGTCGATAACATTGATTTTTTGATCCAGCTGGGTAAGAAGATGGATATCAAAATGCCCTCTGTTCTCGATACTGATGAAGATAGTGAGGAAATTGGTATGCATTTGGCTCAGAAGTATAACAACAGTGATGTTGTTGATTCCGGTATAACATCGATTGAAAATGACCATTTCGTTCTGGACAAAGATGGTGTTTCACATTACTTGGGGCCAATGTGTACTGGTGACCTATTAACCAGTCACCTCTTATATGGCTGAATCTCCAGTGCTTGTCTCGAATACTTTCCCTATTTTGTTCCAGCATACTTATGAGACTGATACTATTATCACTTCGTCACCAGAAAAAATCAGATCCCTGAAAATATCGCAAGATGATATTCAAAACAGTCCATACATTAAAGGTATAACCAAATCATTCTGCGATCCATTCAAGCATGTGTTTTTTGAGTCATTGTACCCAATCTATCCATGTTTTAACAAAAACAGGTTTGAAGAACTCTACGAAAACTTATGGAACATTGATGGTTCATGTAAAGAGGTAGAATCACATCTATCAAACTCACAGCTATGTTGCATATATTTGGTTATCATCATGGGTTATTACTATCACATGCATTCTGAAGAGAATCCAAGTATTTTCATTTCCCGTATGCTGAGAAACGTTGAGTTCTCCTTGTCGTCATTAGCACTGATCCCAACTATTGACAGTATTATATCATTGCTGCTATTAGGTATAGTTTATAGCAACAACCGAAAGAGAGAGGGCAGTTATTTCATTTTAGAACTGGCCTGTAAGCAAGCAATGGCTACTGGGCTGCATAGACAATCAATGGTTGAGTGTTTTCCAGAAGAACAGGACCGTGAGGAGAGAAAACAAATATGGTGGGTACTGTACCAAGAAGAGGTGAGGATATGCACACTGTTAGGAAGAGAGTCGTCTATCCCTGCTACTTGTGTGACTATTCATTGGCCAAATTTTGAAGGAGAGAGACAGGTACCACCATTACCATTAAGCACGATCAAGCTCATGCAAATTGTTCATGATTTGCCGCATCCATCCACTATAGAGGAGATATTTTCTGTGAGAAACAGAACATATGTCAAGAAGCTAAAGCTTGCCTTCCAAAAGTTACACGAGGAGTTTGATTCTGTGCCATATACTGACGATGAACAGGTCAATAAGAAGCTGGTTATGTTTAAATACCGACTTAACATGGAGTATCAGTACTATTTAATGCACTTGTTTGTTGGCTACCTGGTTACTTTATCGGATACGCCCAAGGATGATACTACTATTGATGCTTGCCTAGCAGCGAATGAAACCATCAATCTAAACTTTGTTGCAAACTGCACTGAAGCGGCTGTTCAAATCACGCATCTGCTCTCTGGTGCTGATGATATCATCTCGTTCAATCCATTGTGGGCTCCCTTTGCGTTCTTTGCGTCGTTGTGCTTGACTAGGGTGTTCTTGTGGATGGAAAAGAATGGGGTCGACCTGATTTCTGATGAGAATGGGAAGCAGTATAGCAAGCAGTTGCTTCAGCAGGCATTAATAGAGTTGCGTACATATAATAAGTGCCAAGCTGACGGTTTTTACTGAAGTTATTTTAGGAAGCTTGAAGTTTATTAGAGATACGTTTGGCGAGACAGAGTCTGATATAGCGAACCAGGTGAATGCGGGTGAGTTGAGTATCAACAAAATCCATGATTTCAATGAGATGATGAATGAAGATCCAACGTTCTACAACTTGTTTCAACACTTGGAGCATTCCATATTTGACTTGATGGGTTTATGACTAGAAAACCAAAAAAAAGTTTATAAAGCTAAGATGCATTAATATTTAGAGTGATACATATATTAATTCTGATTCTGTAGTTAAATATGTTGGTATCAATTGACCGTTCAACATGAAGTTGATGAGCGTGAATATAGAGTCTTTTATTGATATGGTATCGTAAACTTCCGCAAACCCATTCAGTGTTGATATGGCTTGGACAAACAACATAAATAAAGCAGTTACCAGATATATATATTCAGTCTCTCTTGAACTCCTCTGGTTTAATAGAATCTGATATACTAACAGACTAACAGAGCTTTCTTTTTCGCTTTAAACAATGGCCATTCAGATCAGTGCAGAATCATTGGGTAGACCTGCAGGCAACTCGGCAGCATACAAACTGGGCGACATTGTCTTCACTTCAGGGCATGTTGGTCTAGACTACACCACCATGTTATTCAAAAGCACTGTTGAAGAACAAACTGCACAAGCAATTGAAAACCTCAAAAAGACTTTGGAAGCGGCTGGATCCTCGATAGACAAAGTGTTGAAGGTTTCACTGTTCATCAGCAACAAGGAGGACATTTCACAGGTGAACAAGGTTTTCTATGAGAACTTTGTTGGTAAACCAGCAAGACACTGTTTGGTTGTTCAGTTTCCTATTGATAGTGTCAAAGTTGAGATGGAGTGTGTTGCTGAGTGCGTTTAGAATGCATGAATAACGGTATATAAGAACGTGGAATAAACAACACTTCAGTTTCTGACAGGAGAGACTGTACTGACACTGTACTGAAATATTAGTATAATATGTCACAGAACATGACCATTAGAGATTGTATCCGGTTGCATCTGAAGTGTCGTGAAACAGCCTCTATTCATGAGGCATAATGCTAATCTCCAGCTGCGGTGTTCGGACGTCGCTTTCCACTCTTTTACATTGATTTTGTAGAATTAAATTGGTGAAAAGGCAACCAAGTGATCATCATATTTGGAGGTGGTGATATATAGCTGAGGTACTCTGTTTGTATAAGAAAGTGTCGAGTTGAGTTCGGTTCAGTTTATTCTGGTTGGTTGTGCTGGCTGCTTTTTCAGACAATAATAAATGAGGTCAAAAACGATAATGCTGATGATAATGATAATGATAATGATAATGATAATGATAATGATAATGGAAAAAAAAGAAGCACACAGATTGCAGGTTGAACCAGAATTAGAATTGTGCCTTGTAACCAGCGATAGTGAGTGTGATTCATGCCAATCATGCCAGTAGCTTCCCATTCGGTGGGACTCTGATGGTCCAAGTCCCCCCAGCGCAGCTGCAGAGATGCGGATTTGTGATTGGCTCTATCCGATCAAACAATTGGTATAAAGACACTGCTTTATATATGCAACTTATGGCAGTGGTTTAGCACATCTGCATCTCTCTCTCTATTAGCGAGTGCTATGTGTGTATGGTTTAATAGTCAGTCAAATGGAAAGCAAAGACGCGTTGGAAGCCAAGCTCGATAAGCACGAAAACCTTCTACCGGTGCAGAAGCTGATACCTGTCGTGCTGGCGCTGTCGCTGTGCTGCTTCCTCAACATGGCGGACTCGACCTCTGTGAGCATCGCGTCGCCCTACGTGGCTGCTGACCTGGGTGCGAAGAAGACCATCCAGTGGGCGGGCACTGCGATCCTCATGTCGAACGCCATCTTCACGGTGTGCACTGGGCGCCTGTGCGACATGTTTGGGCGCAAGGCGGTGCTGCTTGGGAGCGGCGTGGTGCTGTCGATGGCGGACCTGGGCGCAGGGTTTGTGACGAAGGACTACCAGTTCTTCATTCTGCGGGGCATTGCTGGTGTTGGGAACGGAGCGCTCAACTCGATCCCTGTGATCACGATCAGCGACGTGGTTTCTCTCGAGAAGAGGAGGCCTATACCAGGGTATTCTTGGGTCTGCGATGAGTCTTGGGCTGGCAATTGGGCCATTCATAATGAGTGCCTTTGTTGAGCACACGCACAAGTCTTGGAGATCGTTCTATTATTTCATGTCGCCAGCGGTGCTGGTTACTTGTGTTGTCACGTATTTGATTCTACCAACGACAGCTTCCTCGCTGTCCAAATGGGAGATCTTGAAGCACTTTGACTACCTGGGATTCTTACTAGCTGCTGCCACCTGCATCTTCATCCTGGTACCAGTGAATGGTGGTGGCAACTTGTATCCTTGGAATGGTGCGTTGGTGATCTCCATGTTCACGGTTGGAGGTGTGTTGTTTGTGCTGTTTTTGTATGTTGAGTGGAAGGTTGCAAAGCTGCCCATGATCCCGCTGCGACTGTTCAAGAACCTGACGCTTTCAGGCCTGCTGCTACAGGCCTTTCTGTACGGCATAGTCTATGCCTCCGTGACATACTACTTCCCATACTATGTCGAGCTGATTAGAGGGCTGCCGGTCCTGCAGGCGTGTGCATACTTGTCCATCGCGCAGTTCACAGCCGTCGTGATGTCCACTGTGAGCGGGCGACTCGTGAACTACTTCAACGGGTTCAACTACATTGTGTGGGCGGGGTTCTCGATCTGGACGCTGTCGAACGGGCTCATGTTCACGCTGGGCATTGACACGCCACTGAGCCACTTTGCTGTGTTTATGATGCTGCTGGGTCTTGGGATCGGGTTCACTATGCAGCCCACGATTCTTGCGATCCAGGCGAACTGTGCAAAGAGGGATCGTGCGATTGCGCTGAGTGTGCGGAATGTGCTGAGGGCGCTGGGCAATTCAGTTGGTGTTGCGATCTCGTCATTAATTTACACCAACACGCTGATTTCGAATGTGGATGAGAACAAGGGGACGCTTCCAGCTGAGATTCGAGAGCAGATACTGGGCAATGTGTACTCCAAGCCGGACATGGCTCTGTTCAGTGAGGCTGACAAAGTTGCATTGAAGAGGCTGCTGATGAGTTCGATGAAAAATATATTCACGCTGTGGTTGCCATTGATTGCGGCGTGCTTGGTTATTGCACTTGTGATCAAGGATAATGATTTGAAGAAAACAGCAGAGCAGCATCGTATTCAAAACGAGGAAAGGACACTAGCTGAAACCTTTATCAATCAAAAGGTTGGTGATTCTGTAATAAAATCCGTTCAAGCGGTATAAATAATAAATCGAGTAACAAACAAATCTGTATACGTTTATACGTTTATACGTTTATACGTTTATACCCCCACACTCATACATACATGCAAGATGACTTTTTTTTTTAGTTTCCCCAATATAGTAATATTCCTAATTAGGCAATATATTATTACTCTACAATATTCCACGAAAATGGTTCGATAAATGCAACAACAATGGGGATATCCCAGACACAGTGCAACACCACCTGGCCAGCGTGGTGGTCTTGCTGCTACTGAGCGGTCTTGCTACTGGGTGGTGTAGAGGGGAGTATACCATCCATTTTGCAGCTATTCAATTGGGGGACTGGAGCGTTATTCTCTGTGTTTTTAGGAAGGAGTAGCAGCCCATTCTGGCAGTGTTACCCTGTCCTATTTAGATGTGGAAAGAGTAGTCAGTGGTCAGTATTATATAATATATATAATATTAAATTATATATATTAAATTATATATATTATATTATATTAGTAATAGACAGAATACCCTTCTCCTTCTCCTTCTCCTTCTCCTTCTCCTTCCACTTCCACTTCCATTTTTCATTCTGATTTTCCATTCTGATTTTTCATTTTTCGCGGAGGAAAAAATTTTGTAGAGAAATTCTTTGACGAGATTTTGGAAATTAAAAACAAAACTGACTGGACGTCCAAACAGAACAGACCAGTTGAAGAAAAAAAAAAGGATCCCCCTCAATTGCAAGCCAACAGACGGAGAAACACAAGATATATCGAGGACCAGGCACACCAGGGAAGGATAGTTACAAGATCAAGATCACAAGAAGATACAAGAAACAAGAAACATTCAATTTTAACAATGTCTGAACAAGTGCAAGAACAACAGGTCCCACAGGTCCCACAGGTCCCACAGGTCCCACAAGAAGTTGCTGCTGCTTCTGCTGGCCAAGAAGAGATTGTCAACGAGGACAATGCTGCTGCTGCTGCTGCTGCTACTGAAGCTTCTGCTGAAGCTGCCACCACTAGTGATGAAGTCGAAGCTGCTGCTGCTGCTGAAGCTACAGCCACTGAAGCTGCCAACATTGTTGACCAAGCATCTGCCCCAAGACAACACCGTCCAAACTACACACAAAAGACCCCAGAAGAAATCGCTGCCCAGCAAGAGGTTGACTCCCGCTCCATCTACGTTGGCAACGTTGACTTCAAGACCACCCCAGAGCAGCTGGAGGAGTTCTTCAACAACGCTGGTGTCATCAACAGAGTCACCATCCTCTACGACAGAGTGACCGGCTTCGCAAAGGGCTACGCCTACGTTGAGTACGAGAGCGCCGACTCCATCGCCTCCGCCATTGCGATGTCTGGCCAAGAGTTCAGAGGCCGCGTGATAAACGTTGTCCAGAAGAGAACCAACTTGCCTGGCTTCAACAGAAGAGGCAGAGGCGCCTTCAGAGGTGGCTTTAGAGGCGGCCGTGGTGGTGCTTCTGGCTTTAGAGGCGGCCGCGGTGGCTCCTTCAGAGGCCGTGGTGGATTCAGAGGTGGCCGTGGTGGGTTCAGACCAAGAGGCGGCTACCAAGGTCAACACATCCAACAATACGGTGAGCCTCTACCAGAAGGTGCTGAAGCTGCTGCTGCTTCCTCTGCTGCTCCAGTCGAGTCTGTCCCAACCCCAGCCCCAGCCCCAGTCCCAGTTGAATCTGCTCCAGTCCAAGCTTCTGAATAAGCTGTCTAGTTTCATGTTGTGCACCTGAGCCCCCCTTTTGTTTATACGATGTCCCTATGACTTTTTACATTTACATTTACATTTTCTTTTTTTTTTGCTTTGACGAGTGATGTGCTTTGCCTTTATGAGTGATGTGGTTATTTTATGCTTTCCCTTTTACCTGTCTTTCCATTTAATATCTTTCTAATAACTTTATATGAAAAAAGTACTTTGATCAAACCAAACCAAACCGTCTTTATCTTTATACCTCGTAAATAGTGCTGTTCTTGTTCTTGTGGTTTATGGTTTATGGCATGTCCAGCTTGCTCTGGATGTACAGAATCAACCGCCTTCTGTCGTGCGGCAGCGTCTTGAGGTGCTGCTTCTCCAGCGCTGAGTCGATGCAGAAGAGCGGTATCCCCAGCCTGTAGAACACCTTGTGGCAGCTCTTGGAGAAGCCCTGGAGCTCGCCCATGAAGCCCGCCATGATCATCTCCATCGCCTCCTCGTTGCCAAACTGCGCGATCCGCCTGTGGGTCGCCTCAAACTTGGCCTCCATCTCCTGCTGCTCCTGTATCAGCTTGTGCAGACTCGCGCGCTTCTCGCTGCTGGGCAGAACCTCCTCGTCAAAGTACTGCTTCGCCGCCTTCAGATCAAAGATGTTCTTGACATTGACATTGGAGCCCTGAGCCTGCGTTTGGGTCTGATCCTGAGGGAGGGCGGCTATGAACTGGGCCAACTTGGCATCCGCCTCGCGCTTGTGCCTGAGAAGCCTCTGGTACTGCCCCCGCAACGGTGGGTTTCTGGACAGTGTCTGCTTAGCAGCATCGCTCAGTTCGAATGATGACATCTGGATATACTCTATAGTTGATTCTGTTGATCCTGGTGATGGTGATGTTCTGGGTAACCAGCCTGTCCAAAAAAACAATTCAGCGTTTCGAGTTGTAAACAAATCTCAACAGAACACTCACCGCCAGGCACTGGTGAAGACAATCGATTGTGCTGGTCTCACTCACATTCTACTGCTGTTCCATTGACACTATAGCCATATCCATACATCACATTACACACATTACACACATTACACACATTACACATGGCCTCAGCAATCCACTTCTGCGACATCAAGGGCAAGTCGCTTCTCTCCAGAGACTACAAAGGCGACATCCCAAACAGCGCCATCGAAAAGTTCCCCTTCCTGCTCGTCGAGTCTGAGGAGGACCCGCTCACAGCGTCCCCAGTGCTCACATACAACTCCGTCAACTACCTCTACATATCACACAACAACCTATACATCCTCGCATTGACAAAATCAAACAACAACATTGCACAGATCTTCCTCTTCCTCCACAAGGTGGCCCAGGTGCTCTCTGACTACTTCAAGGAGCTCGAGGAGGAGTCCATCAGAGACAACTTTGTCGTCATCTACGAGCTCCTCGACGAGATGATGGACTTTGGCTACCCACAGATCACAGAGACAAAGATGCTCAAGGAGTACATCACCCAGAGAAGCTTCAAGCTCGAGAAGCTCGAGAAGAAGAGACAGCAGCTTGGCCCTCCTAGCGCCATCACAAACGCAGTCTCTTGGAGATCAGAGGGCATCATGTACAAGAAGAATGAGGCCTTTTTGGACGTTGTGGAGAGCATCAACATGCTCATCAACCCTCAGGGCAAGGTGTTGCGAAGCGAGATCCTCGGTAAGATCAAGATCAAGTCACACCTCTCAGGTATGCCTGACTTGAGGCTGGGCTTGAACGACAAGTTGAGCAACCACAAGGGCGTTGAGATGGAGGATGTCAAATTCCACCAGTGTGTTCGTCTCAGCAAGTTTGAGAATGAAAAAATTATCACATTCATCCCTCCAGATGGCGAGTTTGAACTCATGAGCTACAGACTCGCTATCCCATTAAAACCTTTGATCTGGGTCGACTGCAAGCTCGAGAAGCATGATAATAGCCGAGTCGTTGTCCATGCCACGGTCAAGGCACAGATTAAGAAGAAGTCCACAGCAAATAACGTTGAAATATTGATCCCAATACCGGAGGATGCGGACAGTCCAAAGTTCAAGTACTCGAATGGCTCCGTGAAGTGGGTTCCTGAAAAGTCTGTCATTGTCTGGAAGATCAAGCAGTTCCAAGGCGGTAAAGAGTACTCCATGGCTGCTGAGCTTGGGCTCCCATCTGTCACCCTCGAAGACCCTTCATACAAGGTTAAGAGACCAATCCAGGTGAAATTCCAGATCCCATACTTTACTACAAGTGGTATCCAGGTGCGCTACTTGAAGATCAACGAGCCAAAGATGCAATACCAAAGTTATCCTTGGGTGCGTTACATCACAGAAAGTGGAGACGATTACACGATTAGATTAGCTTGATATGAGATGGTGTTATATGATATTATATAATGAGATAAACACTATTTTTTTTTTTCTTTTTTTGGTTGATATTTGATATTTGATATTACTTTTGTATGTAGTAGTTGACGCGGGTTCAAAAAACTGCACGATGCCATGATCCTTCCATAAGATCAATTGAATTACACAGATTTACAAGATGGTTGATGAACGCATAGAAGATATACAGCCAGACGCACTCAGTACAGTTGATGAGTTGGTGCAGAGTCTTGAATTACACGAGGTTGACTCGCAATTGACTTTGAACCCAGAAACCAGTTTGGCGTTGCAGTTCATCTTTCCAGACCATTTACAAAAAAGTTACCAAATCATAGAGAGTGGTAAAATCACCATACACAGATACCAAGATAATAACGATAATGACGATCAAGAGGACAACAATACACCAGATATTCAAACCATGCTTCGACAGCCACGCCAATTGGTAATTGTCGATGGACCAGATAAATACGACTCTATAAAGCGAGGCGTGGTGAGCATGAACAATTGGTTCTGCTCGTGCCAGTGCTTCCAGAAACAGTTCACAGCTGCTGACATTCAAGTCGAACGTGGTCATGGCCCTCCACACAAGCACCTCTACGGCCTCAGGCACGATCTGTTCCAGTACACTCCAACACACCTCGCCAATATCCCAATCTGTGAACACCTACTTGCAGTCTTTATACTTGAACAGAACAGGCTCGAGCTGCCCAATCTCACCGTGCAGAGGCATGGCATGGATGAGTGGCTGGAGCAGAATATGTATATGATATGATATGATAGTAATACTTAATAGTAATACTTAATAGTAATGCTTTTATAGTAATAATAGTAAAGTTAACCCCATAAATTTACCGGATTAGGTCAATTTCCTAATTTGGAAATTAATCTCACTTTTCTTCGCCAAACAGAAAATTTGGAAAAAAAAAAAGCTTTTTTTCAGCAAAAAAAACTGGACAAATTCAACTGGAAAGCGAAAAAAAAAAAGTCAACCAAAACCAAACTAGAGTCACTCAATCAATCACCGTCTGGGGGAGCTAAAAGTTTGTTCACCAAGGCCTCTTCTTATCCAGGTCGCACCGTACTCCTCTCATCCTGCCTGCGTGTCTTTTCCACATTTGTTTTTGTTGTTTGTTTGGTTTTATCGTTTCTATTTATTTTATCTCAGATTAATCAAGAAGCCCAGTGGTTTGTTCAGCTCACTCTCTAATCACACCAGCTACTGCTACTATCACTGCTCCCATTTGATAGTACATCACAATACCCCCCTCCTCTGAAGTTCACCCATCTATATAACCCATGAACTATGACTGATCATAGAAACAGGATGAACGGTGGTGGACACCATAGCAACCACCACAACAACTATATATATAGCACTCAGCAGCAGCAGCAGCAGCAGTATCCTCCAATGGGCAACCCATTCCCTGCTCCTATGTACTACCACATGCCAATCATGCCTGACCAGGGCCCTTTCTACTACAATGCTGCCCCTTTTATGGTTCCAATGGCTGGGGCAGCTCCAATACCTTTTGCCCCACCAACACCTTACTACCATCCACAACAACAACAGCAGCAGCATCATCATCAACAGAATCATCAGCGCAACAACAACAACAACAACAACAACAGTGCACATACAACAAACACCTCAAGCAGTGCTGCTCCAAAGAAAAAGTTATCATACCAAAATCAAACCTTTGTGCCCCAGAATGATCCAAGCTCATATCTACCTCAGAACCAACAGAGATCATTCCAGCAACAGCAACAGAACGCATCGCATTCCTCCCCAATTGCATCTGCATCTAGAGTTAGCATAACAAAAACAGCATCTGCATCTTCCGCTGCTTCCTCTCCACAGCTGGCATCCATAAAACCAAAAATTAATACCACTAATAATGATAACAATGCTTCTTCTGCTATTGCCACAACTACTAATGAGACTAATAACAACGCTACTACTACAACTACCACTACTACCACTACTACTAATAATAATAATAATAATAATAATAATAATACCAATAATGACAACATACAACAACAACAAACAAATGGTAAGGTCCAACATAATATTCCAAGCTCTGCATCATCAAGTTTAACCTCTCCAAAATCAGCAGCATCTTCTACTTCTCCATCAACTACACCAGCTACTGCTACTACCATTGCCACAACAGCATCTCTACCATCTGCAGCTCCTACTAGCTCTGAGAAGGCTGCCCTGAAATTTGCATTGCATTCCACCAACAAGGAATTGAAGCTGCCTATATACATTGGTACTAGCAAAACAAGCTTTATGACACAAATGAAAAAGACGAAAAAGAAGAAGGAGGATAGAAAAAAGAGAGAGCTGGAGGTTTTAAATATTGGAAACTTTGGTGCTAAAAAGAATACTGACAGAGTTGAAGAAAAACCAATAGAAACAGCAAAGCAATCCTCAACTACAACTGCAAGCAATGAATCACAACCAAAAGAGGAGCCTGCTGCTGTTCCTGCTGCTAAATCATTGCCACCAAAACCACAACCACAACCACAACAAACTAAATGGTCAATGATTGCCGAACAAGCTGCTAAGAAAATCCAAAAACCATCTGCAAATTCTTCATCTGCATCTCCTTCATCTACAGTAAAGAGGGATGAACCAACAACCACAAGATATGTACCATCCGTCTCAAATGTGTTGGAACCAATGGGTGTCGTTGTCTTGAGAGTTTTGTTTGACAGAAACTTTAAGAGCTTTAATGCTGGTAAATTGCCAAAGATTGTCCCAAGAGGTTTGATCAACTCTGGTAACATTTGCTTTATGAGTTCGATCTTGCAATTGTTGTTGTACTGCCAGCCATTTTACCAAACATTAAACCTAATATCCACTAAAACTATGCAAACATTGGGTAACAACAAGTCTGGTACCCCATTGATTGATGCTGTCATTGACTTCTTCAAAAACTTTAACATCAAGCTGGAAACCCCTAAAAAGGGGTTTGGTGATGCTTTTGTCCCACAACAATTTTACAAGGAAATTTCAAGCAATTCCAGATTCCAACATTTACAATGGGGGCAACAAGAAGATGCAGAGGAATTCTTTGGTTACTTGTTGGATGGTTTGCATGAAGAGTTCATTTCTAGTGTCAAGAGTTTGAATAACAATGACATCAAAACTTTGCTAACTTCCATCAATGGTGATGATGTTAGAAACTCTATTAAAAATGCATTGAACAGATACTCTGATGACTTCAAACCTGCTGAACAAACTACAGTCACACAATCAATAGTAAGTGAAGACGGTTGGCTAGAGGTCAGCTCAACCAAGAAGAAGGTTAGCGCAAAGAGAACTGTCGAAGTCAAGCCATCTCCAATCACACAGCTATTTGCAGGCCAGTTTAGATCTGTCTTGGATGTTCCAAAACAACGCGAGGCCCAAAGTATAACGCTGGATCCATTCCAACAAATCCAACTAGACATCTCTGACGAAAAGATTACCACAATTGAAGAGGCATTCAAGAACTTGAGTGAGCCTGAAGAGATCTCCTACAAATCTAACGACAAGATAGAAGTTACTGCTAAGAAACAGACATTCATTGACAAGCTGCCTGAAGTGCTCATTGTTCATCTAAAGAGATTCTCATTCATCAACAAGAGCAGTGATGGGTCCGATTCCAACTCATACTTCCATCGTCATGGCCGTATCGAAAAGCTACGCAAGAAGGTCAAGTATGAGCACGAGTTGACCATCCCACTCGAGTGCATCTCCACATACACAAGAAAGTTCAATCCAAACTTGAAATACAGACTGATTGGTGTCGTTTACCACCATGGTATTAGTTCAGAAGGTGGCCACTACACTGTTGATGTCCTGAAGAAGGATGAAAACAAGTGGTTAAGAATTGACGATACAAACATCACTACTTTGGAATCTGATGACGTTATACAGGGTGGTGATAATGGAGAAGTTAAAACTGCATACATCTTGATGTATCAAAAGATTAACTGATAAAAGGTTACTATGAAGATGGAGTAAGAAAGACACACACACACACACACACACGCATTTCAAAAAAAAAAAAATAAAATAAAATAAAATAAAAAAGGCATACATATTTCATAGGAGAAGGATATATGAAATATATTTCACGAAGAAAGAGGAGAAACAGAAATGTTTAAATATTCATGATGAGTACAATAGTGTATTATATTTATAGCGTTTGGTTTTTGGTTGTTGGTATGATGATGATGATTAATTTTGACACAGACAAATATGTAAGTAAATGACCATAAAATATAAAATATGAGGTCTGTAGAATCACTACAATCGATATTGACGTTCAATGACATTTCATTACCTTCTATAAATTGTTTTTGTTACATCAAGTTTTCTTTTAATCCCCATACCAAAATAAAAAAAAATTCTAAAATAAAAAAACAGCAAAAACCAAAACATTATAAATAAAAAAAAAAGCCCAACTGAAATCATCATACAATAAAAGTTCATTATAACTTTCTGAAATCTCTCAACACGGGGTAGATGGATTCGAAAGCTTGGTATATTTCTTCTCTTTGTTTGGCACCGGTCAAGACAATCTTACCACTGACAAAAATCAACAAGACAATCTTTGGTTTAACCATTCTATAAATCAAACCAGGGAATAATTCAGGTTCATAACTGGAGAAAGGACCGTGACTGAAAGCCAACCCCTCCAATCTGATTGGAAACTTGACGTCACAAGAGCCCACGATATTTTGAATCTTGAAATCTGTAAACTTGGCATTGAACCCCAACTTTTGAATAATTCTGGCATACTTTCTGGAAGCCAACTTGGAATCATCCTCAGATTTGGCACCTGTAACAACCATCTTACCGGAAGCAAAAATCAATGCTGTGGTCTTTGGTTCTCTAATACGCATAATGACAGCGGCAAAACGCTTTGGGTTGTACTCAGCATTACGTGCATGCAAGGCAATGGTCTTCAAATCCAAACGACAATCCAAGTTGACAGTAGCAACAATATTCTGTAGTGTTGGGACAATACCAGAAGCTGTAGAGTCATCTTCAACCGCGTTAACAGGTTCGCTAATCAATGTTTGGTTGACCCCATTTTCAGTCTTCAAATCAGATATCTCTTGTTGGGCAGTTGGGTAACCAAATGAACTTGAGGATGTGAAAGCCTTAGCATCAGCAATTGTCTGTGGAGTTTTAAAAGAGTCCATGATGATAATATTTATTAAAATTTTATTATTTGTATGGTGGTTTGCAAAAGAACAAGAAAAAAGAGTAACAATTCAATGGCTCCTTAATCTCAAAAAAAAAAGTACAAAAAGACAACAGGTAAAATATAACTATAACTAATCTTTTCCAATTAAGTTGATATTCAACAATTCAGTTGTTTCTAATTGAGTTTTCCTTTGTGTGAGTGTTTGGATCAAGCGTCCTGCTTTAGGAAATTTTTATTGTGAAAAAAGTGCGAAATCGGTCGTTTAAATAGTTTTCTGACACTCCGTCGGTACGGCCACGCGATTTTTGGCCAGCTCCACTTTTCTGCAATCTGGGAGATACAGAGTAGCCTGGTGGCCCTGGTGGCCGGTGTGTTTGTAGGGCGCTTAGAAAATGGTTGCCATTTTAACAGGGCGCTCGACACTGGCTTTCCACCGATGCCAAAGATGGGCAAGTTGGGAGACACTTGTCCCCAAAAAGTTCTTAACAAACCTTTTTTTCAAATCTCGCTTTCGGTAGCGCCACTCAATTAAGCTGTTGGTGGTGCTCAGCCTGAAGAGTTGAGCACGATGGGTTTGGGTGCTAAACGGATCATATTTTGGTATTCTTAATGGGGGTATAGCCATGACTCCTACAGTCCAGTTTAAACCACTCAGATAGTCTCTCTTGAGCACCAGATAAGTGCTGATTTGCGTTTCTTTTGAAAGTGTGCAATATTGGTAAGTGCAGAAGTGAAAATACCTAGCTGTGTTCGCAACAAGCAAGGCCTTGAAACATCAGCTACTCATTCAAGAAGCTATTCCCATCTTCAATTGGTTTGTAAACTTGGATCATGAGTGGCTATTATAACAACCAGGGATACTACCAGTCCCAGGGAGGTTATCCTAACCAGTCACAACAACAGCAACAGGGTTATTACCAGAATCAGTATCCAAATCGGGCTCAACCACCTGGCCAATACCAACAAACTAACGCGTCAAGTGTTCAACAACAACAACAACAACAACAACAACTGCTGCCTCCAGCTGCAAATCAATCAGCTAGTTCTTACAACTCCCATAACTACCAACAGTCGGCTGCTCAAGGTTATACTGATACTTATTCAAATCAGTATCCCCAACAGCAACAATACCAGGCAAGTTACTATCAGCAAGATGCTTCGACAACCCAAGCTGGCTCTGCAAGCACTACAAACACTACTATGAATTCAGCGGCTAATGCTAATTATGGTTCTAACAACGGCTATAATTATGGTGCTTATTCTCAAGCTACATCTCAGACTGCTGCTCAGGCTTCATCTTACTATCAGTACAACAAACCTGCTAAACAATCATCTGCACCAACAACAAACAATCCGCAATCACAGTCACAATTAAACAATCCTGGTAATATGGTTGATACAGCTGGGACACCTGTTCAATCCACAAACTCGTATTCTCATGCTTCAAATGTGACATCTCATCAAAACTCTTCTTATCCTCAACAACAACACACAGCAAGTGGTTATAATAACACTAACAACAACTGGTACAATAATAGTAATAGCAACAACGCGTATGACTACAACCAGCAAAGATATCCACAACAACAATACCCATATAATGCAGCTGGACAAGGTTATTATCAACAAGACTATAGAGATTCATATGATCAGACATCCAATCCATCTGCTGCTTCTGATGTGTCCGCTACACCTGCTGTTGCTTCTGTTCCTGTTCCTGCTGCTACTGCTACTGCTCCTGCTTCTTCTGTGGTTCCGAATGATGTTCCAGAACCTACAAAGGAAACTTCTGTACCGGTATCAGCAACAAATACTTCAATAGCACCTAACACAAATATTACAGCTGCTGTTGAGACATTACATGTTGCACCTACATCTATTAAACCACCTGTGTCCGTTACAGAATATTCAACTGGTGATTATAAAGCAAAAGTTGATGCAAAGCTTAAGCAAGCTGTTTCAAATGCTATAAATCGCTCCAAAACGTCATCAGGTAAAAGTACACCAAGTGGTGTTCCTGCAGTACTACCAAAAGCTACAGCAACGCCTTCGGTTACTGACATCAATGCTGCTGATAACAGTTCGGCTACTAATGTTTCTAATGCTAGTCCGACTGTTAACAAGAGTTATAACCATGAATCATCATCAACTAACAATAACCAATATCCTCAGACTGGTTATGATTATCAACCAGGTGGTTATCGCAGTACATATACCACTAACAACACTACTATTACTACCCCTGCTGCTGCTTCTGCTCATGATTACTCAAACACCCAGTATACCAACAACCAGGCAAGAACTTCCAATACAGCCTATAACTATGGAACTACTGGTAGAGATGCCTATAATCAGCAATACTACCAACAAGGACAAGGTTCCTATCAAAATAATTATCAACAGTCTAATTATGACTATGGCTCAAAACCTGTTGATAACTATTACTACCAATCTTCTGCTAACAACACATTTTCTGCGTCAACTACAATTGCTTACAACTATAATCAGCAAGCGACTGGTTTGCAGACGACTGCATCAGCTGCTACTAAAACTACAAGTACCACAGGTGCATATCCCAATTATAATTATAATAATAATTACAATTATAATACTTCCCAGGCTACTAAAGTTATAACTGCTGATCAAAGTCATGACTACAATCAACAGTATTCATCATCATCATCATCATATAAACAAGAAGCATCATATGATCAACAATACCAAGACATTTCCCGGTCGTATCCAACCAGCAATTCAACTGCTGCTGCTGTTGATACTTCATATAACAACCACAAAACTGGTTTAAAAAAATCATCAAACCTTGGAACTCCTTCCCATAGAGACACATACGTTGAACAATCACCATTAAAGAAATCATCTGTAACTCATAACTACAAACAGATTGCGTATTCGCCATATTCACAAAATGCAGAACCTGTTAGAACTCCTCAACAGTCATATGTTTCTCCAGTTTTGCAGCAAAATAACCTGGGTTACACACCAAAGGCTGACACTAACCCATATGACCAAACCCAGAGCTTTTCTTTTGATGATAATCCAACTCAATACTATACTGCAAATGAGAGTGGCTTTTCTGGTTATACAGAAATGAACCCTGCTGCAAATGGTGATTCTGGATTGGGACCAAATGCTTTGAAGGACCAAATATTCAAGGTTCAACAGTTGATTTCACTATCAAACCAATTTTTGGGTCATGCTGAATCTCAAGTCCGCAACATTAAGACTAAAGAAAATTTGAAGGAGTACTACACATTGATACATCTGAGTGTTACATCTTTGATCAAAGCCTTGGAGTATAAGAAACAGATTCCTGATGGTTTGATTATCCAAATGAATCTGAAGATTGCAAAGATTTTGGTTGAAAACACTCTACCTCAAAACGAAATCGATGAATCTGGTGTTCAAATCACTCCTGAGGAATACCTAGATGATGCCATTTTTTTCTGTAAAAATTCTATCACTGGTGAATATGTTTATTATCAATTGGAATGTGAATATTTATTAGCCCAGCTGATGGTTTCAAAGGGTAAATACAAGCAAGCCTTAACATTTTTGAACAATGCTATTGATCAAACAAAGGTGGATGCTACATTGTTGATTTACCTGAAGTTCAACGTCTTGTTGCATTTTGATACAAATGCTGCCTTGCCTTTCTTGTTGTTTTTCATGAAATCTGAAGATTTTGGGAAGTTGAATAAGAGTATAAAAGATTTGTTGATGTTACATGAGATTTCTTTGTCTATTTTCAAAGGTGTTAAGCCACATTCTGATATTGAGGAAATTGAACCTGATCATGTCAACTTGAAGGTGATGAAGATGTATGTTAGTTTACTGTGGTATTTAACTTACAAAGATCCTGTCCATATCAATCAATTGGAATCCAAGTGCAAATCGATGGCTAAATTCTTGAACGACAACAAAGAGCATTTTGCAAAGCCACATTTCTACGTTTCTTACCAAACCAGTGATGTTAAAATGAGATTGAAAGTTGACTGGTTTGACTACTCCATATTGAATATCTTGTTCACAATGTTTTATGGTTGTTCCATTTTGCACTACACTTGGGAAAAGAGAAAAGGTGCTAAAATGTTCAATCAAGCGTCAATACAGATTGATAGAGACAATGCATTGTTTTCAAAAGATGCCAAGAAGTTTATCTCTAAGGTTAATGTTCGTTTGTCAACTTTAGAGTATTTGAAAAACTTGAACTATTTCTACAAATTGGTTGAAACTTCTACTGTTGAAATAATTCCACAGTCAATGATTTCCTCATTCAGCAAAGTTTTGAAGCACTCTAAATTGGAAACAAAATATGGTTTCTCGAACAAAGTGTATTACATTACTGGTCTGAAATTACAAATGGAAGGTAATTTAGAGGCTGCTAAACTCCAGTATCAAAGAATCAAAATTGATGGTCGTTCAGTCTACTCAATTGTTGACGAATATGGTATTGGTAATCCTTTATTTTCTGCACAAGAAGACTATAGTGATGTTTATTTGTTCTCTTTGATAAACACTTTGTTGATTGTTGAGTCTGATTTCCATTATTCCAACAGGGTTGGTGAAACTGAGAAAGCTGTGAAATTCAACAAGCAAAGAAGGGCCCTTTTTGACAAGATTACAAAGGTACTTCAAGCAAAGAACTCGTCCGCAAAGGACAAATACTTGGTAAGAACAGCTATGAAGACTATTGAACTTTTGTTCAATAATAATGATCAAAGTATTTTCAAGATTACTGAAGAAGTTGAAACTGTTCTTGAAGATTATGAGACATTGAGAAAGTTCCCAATGTTGTGTTCATTGTTGTTATACATCAAATCGTCGAACTTGAATCAAAACTCTGATCAGAAACAAAAGTCGTCACAGACGGCGTTTAATCTATCTAAAATGGGTTACTCACCTTTGATTAGATACTGTTCTGGTGTTTTGAACAGTCAGAATGCCTCTGTTGCAAAGAACCTACAACAAGTTGAAATCCAAGATCAAAAACTAGAGAAGTTGTATGCAAAGGTGGGACCAAGATATGAGCACATGCATGTGCCATTGGTAGTTCGCAAGCCATCAATTTCTTCTACTGAAAAATAATTTATTAATAATTGCTACGAATTCACGACAAATCGCATAATAATCATGATTTCATTGTAGTGGTCTAACAACCTTCTATCATTCTAAGAAAGAATAAAACAAGTAAGAAGAGTAAAGAAACGGAATTGATATGAAATAAAATAAAAGTCATAATGTACTCAAACCTGATCAAGATGTTGATGAATTAGTTGTTGTAGTAGTAGTGGTGGTGGCACCATTCTTCTTAGCTTCCGCAATAGCTGCTTGAGAGCGCTGGCTTGATTCACTGTGCTTGAGATGACCTCTATCATCTAGCTCAACAGTACCAGGGCTTGCAAATAGAGATACTTGGCCAACCAACAATCCCAATGTTTCCAAAACTTGATTTGGGTCGTTCAAATGTGATGTTGCTGCTGTTTTAGTGGATGCTGGGCCAATTTTCACTGTATAAATACCAAAGCTGTCAAAGTCTTTGTTCTTATGGAATGTATCTTTTTTCTCCCAGTCCTCTTCGATCTCTAACAACTTTTTAAACATGTCTTCATCAGTAGCATCATCACCTAGACACAAAATAAAATCTGGTAGTTCTTCGTGTCTATTGTTCATTTCACCAACCTCTTTATCATTTTTCTTTGGTTCACCATGTTTACTCAATGTTAACCTTTTCACAATTTCACCCTTATTCACAAAACTTGGACGAACCTCAACGTTGGCTTTACCTGTCATTACCTCAACATCATATTTGGCCTGAACTTTTGTCTTTAATTCTTTAACAAGTTTCTTTGCCTGGAATTCGCCCAACTCAGGGTCTGCTCTTCTGTAATGCCATGTCAACGCGACTTTTTTTCTTTCAATATGAGAACCTGGAGTCATGTCTGTGTAATGTGTATAAATTTCTTCAACAACTTTTTGCCACGACATGTCAGCCTTTGCTGCCAAGTTGACCCACTCAGAGTCAATGTCCTTCATAAAGCAACCATGTTCTGCTGAGAGACCTAAACGAGAGTTGCCACCTAACCATTTCCCCAAGAATGCTTGATCGCGCCCACTTATAATCCAAATCTGGTTCTTTGGGTCCTCTGATAATATTTCTAAAATGCTTGTCAATCTTGCAGATGGGATTGCAGCAGCCGGATCTGTAACGATTGGGGTCAATGTACCATCGTAATCAAACAAGAACAAGCGTCTGTTTGATGTCTTGTAGTGTTCAAGTAGCAGTGGACAATTCAAAGTTGGTGTCAGTTTGTGGTTTGCATCACTTTCAAATCCAGATAGTAAGCTTTTCAAATATTGATTGGTCCATTTTTGGGTTGAAATAACATCCTTGAATAACTCACCTTGAAAATATATCTTCTTTTCTGGAGACATCACCAAAGCATCATGTATTCTTTTTGCGATTGATACTGAATCCCAAGGATTAACAATGAGTGCATCTTTCAGAACACTAGCTGTTCCACTGAATTCAGACAAAATCAATGGTGAATGGTTATGCTTCTGGCAAACCACAAATTCAAGGGCTGTAGTATTAATACCATCTCTAACAGGAGTTATTAACCCAACATCTGCGCATCTCAACAATGCCAAATATTCATTTTTGTCTATTCTTGCTTGGTAATGACGAACTGGGAAATTGTTTAATGATCCATATGTACCGTTAATATGGGCACTCAACTCTGCAACTTGTTGTTCAACTTTTGTGGAGTGCTTGAAATTTGGAGAGGAGACTTGAATCAAAATGACTTGATCTCTCCACTCAGGGTACATTTCCAAAAACACTTCAAATGCTTGTAATTTTTGAACGACACCTCTAACGGGGTCCAAACGGTCTCTGCCAATTATAATTTTTTTGTCTTGGTATAACTCTTTAATGGTTTTAACTTTTTGGTCAATTTCATCATTGAATGCATCGTGTTCAATCTTTGCGGTGTCTATGCCAATTGGCATTGAATCTACTGTCACTGTTGTTCCATAGACACTGACAGAGTTTGGAGTAGTTTCTGATCCAAGAACCCTTTTACAAGAACTGATGAAATGTCTTGTGAATGAAAAGTTTTGAAATGTAATTTTGTTTGCACCGAGCATCCCATCAAGCAACTGTTGTCTCTTTGGCAATGCACGGAAATATTCACTTGAAGGGAAAGGACAATGTAAAAAGAAGCCCACAACCGCGTTTGGTTTTTGCATCTTGATTAGTTCTGGTAGTAATAACAAATAGTAATCATGAATCCAGATAATGTCACCTTCTTGGTACAACTGTAGTATTTTAGCAGCATAAGCTTCGTTAAACTTGACATAGTCATACCACCACTCTTGTTCTTCACGGCCATCAGAGGCTGGGCCCATTATGTAATGGAAAGCTGGCCAAATAATATTTTCAGCATATTTTCTCCATCTGTCTTGATCCCTTCTCAATAACCAGACTGGATGTATATTATTTGTGTTGTTGGTGCTATTAATCTTGGTCTCAATATCAGCTTTATCTTCATCATCAAGGTAGTATGGCTCTTCGGTTGTATTAAAGCTCTTGTTTTGGATCTTTAGTTCACCTGTCCAAGCAATCAAATGGTTTTCCCATTGAGTTTCTGTATCTAAATAATGGAATGATGAATATAAGGCAGAGTTCCCTGGTAGATGTTTAACTTGCTAAATATAAAGAATGTTAGTGTTAAAGTTTCCAAGTTCTAATACGACAGTTCAACACAAACCCATTCATCATTCTCACACTCTTTGTAGACTTGGTTTGGAATGCTTGTGAAGGCATTCAAGATTCTACCGCTTAATTTCAAATCTTTATAGCCATCAGGTGTCACAAAATTGTCAACTTTTGGATAAACAAACTTGCTTCTTTCCGTTTCTGAAGACATGGTATAGGTATGTGTATGTACACTTTTTCTGTTGGATAGTTGATCTTTTATTTCTTGTGTTGAATGGGATGTGTCTTGTTACTATCGTTCTTTTTTTCTGTAGTGAAAGTTCGGCGGCTAGTTGTACAGCCAATCTAAACCCTGTTCAAACCCGCAACTGCAACGCTTTTCTTTCTCCTTCAATCGGTCGTTGTTACCAACTGTTTCTGGATGGCTGATGGATGGTGTGTGGTGTCTTCTGCCTGGACTCGTTGCCACCGGTTCAACTTTGTTTCTGGAGCTCGTTCAGGTTTTGGTTTTGGTTTTGGTTTGTTTATCGCTGAGCGAAATATTCGAAGATTTCAGTATAACGTTGCAGCCGTCATGTTTTGGCAGACGACATTACAGACCATCAAAGAGAAAAGTGTACATTGCAGGTTTAAAAGAAGGGTGCACTCGAGGGTATGGTCTCTAGCTGTGAGCTGATGCTGTCCAGCGAGCTCTCCTCCCCCATCAAGTTGTTACGGAGTCGTTTCACATTATTGGAGAGGGCTTCAAGATAAAGTTTAGATCTCTTTGGCCGCTTCGGTGACACAATTTGAGACAGATGGGCTTGACTCAATGACTCTGGTTGTGTTGGATAGAGCTCAATGTATTCGTTATCGATCTCTTCAAACTCCTCAAGCTCCTCGATTTCTTCAATTTCTTTGGTTTCATCAGGGGACAGCCCTTTTGTGGCTTCTGGTTCACCATTCATATCGCTCATAGGATTAGCATTAGATCTATCAAGTTCATCATTGGCAATCAAATGTTCTCCCTTACTCTCTATTATTGGTTCATTGTTCTGGTTCTCATTTGTGCCATCACCCAGTTGAGTACTAGTCACAAATTCTTCACTATCAACTGGTGGTGTCGGTATTCTTGGGCTTGTATTATTGTCATTTTGTGACCCCAGTATCGGTATCGGTATCAGTATCTCCAAGTCATTATGGTCAACACTAAGGTCAACTTCCTGTTCGTGTTGGGTCTCTCTTATTTCCTTGTCCCTCTGACTAGCAGCCGTCGTGATTTCTGGATAGTTTCCATCATCGTTTTCATTATCATTATCATTATTATTATTATTATTCCCCCGGGTCGATGTCAGAACAACCCCAAAGTTGGTGGTTGTCATTGTGTTTAAGTCATCGCTACCTTCCCCTTCCCCTTCATATTTCTCTGGGATGCCATCATCAGAGTTAAAATCACATTCATCTAGTGTAAAAGATCTACTTGTGACCTCAGCAGGTGGTGTCAGCAATTTCTCAACCTCTGTGATTCCATTATCCACTGCCCTGAATGTGATAACCTGTGGTTTTATCTTGTGTTTAATACTCTTGACATGGACATATGTTGCAGTTTTGTTGGTGGAAGAGCCCGTTGTAATCCAATCTCTGTAAAACATCAACCTCGTGTCAATGTAAGAGGACCACGATGTACCATCTCCAAGCGATGAAACTAAAATCTGTTGGTAACACTTCTTGGGTGGGGCAATATTCTGTGAGATGAATGAGGAATTGATGTGGGGCGAAGATGGTGTTGGTAGGATATTATTACTGTCATCGTGGTTATTGTGATGTTGTTGTGTTGGTGGTTTGACTTCAACAAAGGGCATACTGATGGCAGTCACGCCATTGATTAAAACCACTGAAGCATTAAACTGTGCAGCATATGCCGATAATAGTTTTAAAAACTCCTTTATGCCCCTCTGTCTCTTGTTCTCCACTGTATTCTTCTTTGGGTTGACAGACACCAGTTCAACATCATGATAGCACCGATTCACACACTCTGCAAAATCCTCAATAATAACCAATGAATACGCTTTTTTCCTCAGCACCAACAGTTGTATGAATATTAACAATGCGCTGAAACTAGTCAACCGCTCACTATCGAACTTGTTCTTATGCTTCAAGCGCGACAACTTATCCAATGGCGCGCACTGTAAAGTTGAGATCCATAGCACAGAGCCATCACCAGTATTGATACAGTCATGGCATATCTGGAGCCCGAATTGGGTTGTGCCTGTGCCATTTAGCCCACTGACCTCATAGATTCTTGCCGGACTGATACCGCCTTGGAGTGCTTCGTCTAGGTTCTCCAGACCAGTTGATATTGGCCGCTGCTGTGTCTTGCTGGCTAAAAGTTGGGATAGCGACTGACTCGGGAGTCTGTGAACTGCTGGTGGCATCTATATCTAGTACTTCTTCTGTCGTTTCGTTTCGTTTCGTTTCGTTTCGTTTCGTTTCGTTTCTCTATCATGAACAGGAACTGTTGATCCTGCTCTGCGTTCTGTTTTTTGATGATTTGACGCTTGTTTATATTTTTTCCCATCACGTAAAACAACTCTACGATATTAACATCATCACCACTCAAAGTCAGTAGTCTCAACAAGACGGGCCGAGGTTTGTTTGTTGTACAAAGCACAAGCATATTATGACGAGGTGGCAGAAGTAGAAGCAGCATCAAGAATAATAGATAACTCTACAGCATCTTCCAGCATCAGTATTAGCATTAGCATTATCATATGGATCAACACTAGCTACAGAACCACCACACTAAACCTAAATGAGGTATCATGTGTCCTAGTATTCTATATATCCCAATATGTTACTACATCCTTTACATGTGCATATGAGTTGCAATACAACTTCCAGTATAAACAAGGATATTAGAAACTATTCACAGGTTATTCACGGGCTATTCACATGTATGGTGAGCATTATGTATCAATCATAGCATTAGGCAGTAGTAGTAGTAACAGGAGTTAAATCTCAAATCCAAAGCCCTTCATGCACTTTTTGTACTCGCCAATCAATGAGTCGCACTTACCACTCTCTTGACCGTTTAAGAGAAGGCACTCGTCTCTCTTAGCCTTCTCGTCCTTGCAGACGCAACATGGCTTTGGCTTTGCTGGACAGGCTTGTGCTTCTGGTTTTGACATCTCTTATCTATGGATAATAAATATATAATGTGATATGGATATAGGATTATTATGGATGCGTTTTTTACAAACGCTTATAAATCAACATCAGCAGCATCAACTACTCATTTGAAACAGTACTACAACCACTGGGTTCATATCAAAAGTTGTGGTATTATATGATATTATCACTCCAATGTAATAAACCAAACTACACGTTTAACTCAAAAACAAAACATCACATAATTAAAAGCAAAAGTAAAAGGTGTTAAAGTCTATCAGCACACTTACAACTTGGCCAAAGCAGCATCAGCACTGGAAACAGTGACATCACGACCAGTCTCCTTCTCAGCGTAGGTAACAACACCATCGTCGACAATGATGGTGTATCTGGAAGTCAAGATACCCATGTCACCACCATCAACGGTCCAGCCAATGGACTTGGAAAAGGTTGCGTTTGGATCGCTGGCAAACTCAATTGGCTTCTTCTGGCCCAGCAATTTACCCCAGGCACTGGTCACAAAGGCAGTGTCACTGGTGATCACAATTATCTTGTCAACGTGCTTGGCCTCGAAGTCTTGCACTTTGGAAATGTACCCTGGAATGTGGGTCTTGGTGCATGTTGGGGTGAAGGCAGCTGGGGCAGAGGTGATGACAACCTTCTTGCCCTTGAAGAACTCTGGGGTTAGCTTCAATTGGATTGGGATCTTGCAGGACAGGTGGTTAGCTTGGTCTTGTTCATCGAATGGAACGTAGGTGAAGTGGAAGCCTTCTGGGAATTGTTTGCCAACTAGTTCAGACATGTTTGTGTGGTATGTAGTGTGTAGTATTTAGTATGTAGTATAAATTGAATAGAATTGAGTTCTGATAATAATAATGAACTATATAAACAACTGAAATGCACCCAAGTCTAGTTTACTTTTCTTTGTAATCAGAGGGCTCTGTAGGATTAGGATTAGACCGAATCTGTTAGTAATTCAGCTGCAGGCACAGCGATGAGGCTGATGATGCTAAACAGCAGCAGCAGCTAAACAGCATTTTAACAGCAGCAGCAGGCTGAGAGCCCAGAAGAGAGATCTGTCTGACATATATAGACATATATATAATTGTCACATACAATGCCAATATAATACCGGACATGTGTGTCGTCAGCCTGTTATTATTAATACTCGAAGTGTGGTTACCAGTACTAATACACAACAAAGAAATAACACAGTAGTGTAGAACCAGAGAAGTAGCTACAAAACAAACAAACAAACAAACAAACACACGTCAATAAATCTACAGTGCTACCAAATACCCTTCAAAAATATCCTGAAAGCCTCTCTATTTCAACCCTCTATTGATATAATACTCTTCCCTCCCTCTATATTTCTGACTAAGCTATTACAAATACACATAGCCAAAAAAATAATATATATCGTAAACGCGTCAAAATTTGTATGAGGTTCTCTTGTGATAATGGTGGCAACTCGATTCAAGAAACACACGTACAAGAAACTTATAGCAGGGGCATGAGCGCATTCGAGGAAATCGTATGCTCATCACCAGTTGGCTCCATCATCGATATAACCACCGATGAGGTGTCTGTGAACAGAGTGCTTGTGGATGAAGATGTACATGCAGATTCAGATCTGAAAGGTGATAGTGGGTTTAATGTGTACGGTTACAGTATTCGGGACACTGAGTACAATATCAAGACTGTCGAGTCGAAAGATGTCCAAGGGTCTATGGCTGAACAGATTGACGTTGGTACCGCTGATGAAAGTAATGATCTTATACTTATACAAGATGATAATGAGGATGATAATGAGGATGATAATAATGATTCCAATCTATATGAAATCCCACAATCAGAGTTTGAACCTTCACAAATACCCATACAGAAACATCACAATCCAATAATACAACACATTGAACAGCAACAAGAAGATGATGCCCCATCCTCATCTCAGAATTATTATGAAATACGGTCTGCTCAAACTCCTCCACCTTCATCCCATTTCGAAGATCCAAACAACCCTATACCATCCTCATCACCAGTGATCACACAAGAGACACAGAACTTCAACGGAAGAATAATACCAAACTCAATGGCGACACACAGCGCACAGCTCACTAGTTTTAGAATGGAATCACCAATTATGATTGTCTCAGAACACACCACCCCAAAGAAGAAAAACCTCTTGATAACACAGGAATCCTTCCATATCCCCAACTTGGTATCCCCAAAGAGACAGAAAAGTGATGAAATATCATCATCTTCATCATTACAAATCACAAGAACAACAACCCCACAAATGGTAATTTCAACTCAGCGCACAAACTATCTAGACAACTCACAGAGTATATACTGCACCGCAAGACAAGAGGAGAGCTTAAGATTCTCATCACCTAGCAAGAAGTATGAAAAGAAGGTGACAAAAGTCCAGTTCAAAGGACATGTTACTGCAAAGCATTCAAGCCCTTCAAGCAAGATTCAAACTAGAGTTATTGGACTGAAAAGAGCTGCACCTGATGATGGATTGGAAATCCAAGAAGTGCCTGATTCTTCAGATGATGAAGAAGGCGAAACAAGTTTGATAGAAATTACAAGAACCGTGAAGAAGGCAAAATCTGGGATATTGCAAGTCCCATCAAGCCCAGAGTTTGCGAGACATGATTCAAGCCCCAAAAGAAAAAGTATTAATGATAAAGAGACTGACGACGAAGATGAACAAAATAATAATAATGAATATGAGGAATATTCAACCGAACAACTGAAACAAAAAATTATACAGTACGGTTTAAAACCAGCTAGAAGTCGGTTACAGATGATTGAAAGACTCCAGCAAACAACAGTGTTTTTATCACAAGAATCCAAAATCAAATTATCACAATCGTTTAATATTAATCAATCACAATCTATCATCAAAACTGACATTTTCCAAACGTTGGATAACATGGCTGCTAATGATGATGCAATGATTTCCAAGATCTTGATCTTTGAACCTATAAAGTATTCAGAGATTTTAAGTTTTCTAAGAAAGAATAAAGTTACAGTAACGGAAGAGACAATCAAGGAATGGTGCGATAGAAACAGTATATGTATTATATTTGAGGAATGAAATTAAAACACCTGACCTACATTTTAATGACCTTGTTTTTATTTAATTTATGACTTTTTTTTTGATTATAATTTGCTTAATCAACTATAAATCTAAGATACATAATTCACAAAAGACTTGATGTAGCCTTCTTAACAGAGTGTCTAATAATCTTGATCCAACGGACAGTTTCTTTCAAGTCGGAATCTTCAATAGCTTCAGTCAAACCAGGCAAAACTTGGCCAGCATAACCAGTGTATCTACCAGATGCAAATGCAATATGCTTGAACCAGCTTCTTCCATTCAAACCATGCTTGTACAAAAAGTTCTTTTCCAAGTCCTTCAACTTGTTGTTAACAGCCTGGATCCTTCTGTTAAAGAAAAACTTTCTGAATGGGTTCTTGGATTTTGAAACGTCAGTTTCCCATTGCGATTGCAACTGTTCAGCAATCGCATCCAAAGCAATAGCCTTACCAATGAAACGATGCAGCAAAGTCTTAGTCTTTTTGATCTGATGGCGAACGTGTAGAGTCTCATTCTTTGGACCCATCAACCACTCTTTAGGCATTTGCTTCACCAACCCATTAAAGTACCCATTGATGGCAACTGCATAGTCCTCAGCCTTGAATGATGTATGGACCTTGGTATCAGCCAACTGGATGATCAATCTACCATAGTATTGCGCGAATGCATTGTGTAGGTGGAAGCCAGGATCAGCAAAGGTGGCCATCCAGTGGTAAGAATCATAGTTTGAGTGGTAGTGGTAAACAGCATCACCTTCACCAACCTTGAACCCAGTATCAAAGGAAGTGATACCCAAGTGTTCTAAAAACACAGTGTAGTCAGAACCAGAGCCCAAGATTTCAACACTGGATTCATTTAAAAAGTTGTCCTTCATCGTGCCAGGGTATCTTGGATGGTCAACGTATCCGGCTGCGTCCAGCAAAAACTTGTTCAATAATGGAGAACTTTGAATGTAAAGATGTGAACCGGTAACTGCAGTATCCAAGTTCACATAGGCCACAACATTCTTACCCAAGACCTCAGCATGCTTTTCACCAAAAGCTGTGGATCCTATCAACCCCAACTCTTCACCGTCCCATGAAGCTAGCATGATTGAGTATTTTGGCTTCCAGCCAGACTTAAATAGCTCGCTTAAACCTCTAGCAACTTCCAGTATCACAGCACCAGCACTGTGTGGATCACCAGCACCACCTTTAACCCATGCGTCTCTGTGGTTACCAACCAAGATGACTTTACTCTTGTCCTCACCTTCATGGAACCCATAAACGTTTGTGATATTGACAAATTGGTAGTCGTTATCGTTGAACAAGTTCAACTCGGTTGGGGCTGGCCCAGTGGTGTAGTTGAAGCTTGGGATACCACCAGTGAAGCCGAGATCTTTCCCATACCCGTTCAATTCTTTCAAGATTGGTTCAGCCTCTTTGAAACTGATTGGCAATGAAGGGATACGTGGGATTGTAGTCAAGTTCTTTAGCGCTTCTGGGGATCTATCAGTGAATCTTGAAGGATCGCCTGGCAAGTATGACAAGAATTCAACCGAACCTCTCTGAATACTTGATGGGTTTCTACCTGGACCCTTTGGATAGGCATCAACACCTTCTGGAACATAGTCATCAGCAGGATCAGAATATATGACAACACCAATGGCACCAGCTTCTTGTGCAAATTTGACCTTCAACCCTCTGTAGATGTAACCATAACGGATCAGGGCAATGCAACCGGTGATATCAACACCATTTTCCTTCAACAGGTCAAAGTCTTCTTTGAAACCATAGTTCGCATAGACAATCTTACCAGTAACGTTGCCATTTGCGGAGTAACCATGGAAAGCTGGAATCAAATCATCACCACCAGTAGTTTCATCCTCTTCCAAAACGTCTTCAACCAAAGTTGGTTGATACACCACTTGCCCATTCTTGATCATCTTCAAGTAGTTTGAGGTTGGTTCGTTCAAATAAACTTCAAACTGTTCAGTTTCTGGCTTGAACCCATAAGCTTCAAACTTGTCGATTGTGAAGTTTGTCAATTCCTCACCACGGCCTGCTAGATGTGGGATACTGGTGTATTTCTTTAGCCATTCACCTGCATGGTTTGATGTTTTTAAAATGTTTTGATAAAACTCTAAAGTTTCATTCAATGGGGTCTCTGAAGCAGCTCTGGCTGAGTCATCACCACAATGCTTAAAGTATTGGTTGAACAGAAAGATGGATGCAATCCAAGTCAAAGCAAAGACATGCAGGACATAAATCAAACGATGGAGTTTTCTAGATGGTTTTGAACGCTGTTGAGCAGCATGATCCACATCGATGCAATCATCGTTAGCCAACAAGGCCTTTTCCGGATCAGAAACAGACATTGTTGAGGCGTAATTCTGTTTTGGTTTGTTTCTCGTGTAGTTATTAAAGTATATCTTGATGTTTTTATAATATCAAGCTTGCTTATCTGGATATTTGATTAAAAAAGGAAATAGCCGTACTATTTATTCTGTGCCTTTTAGATTTGGCTGGGAACAGTGTGTCTGTGAGATCATGGAGTGGTTCAAAAGCGAAGATTAGCCAAATTGTGGTTTCTTGATATCTGGGAGTTGAGAATGTGTGTCAAATTGTTCTTTTTTGGGAAGTGTTGATGGAAGTATTGGTTGAGTCCAGTAAATTTCTGAGAGTGAAGACAAGTTTGATTAGTATATTTAGGGACATTGGATCTGCCAGCGCACATTAATTCACCCCCCAGCAATAATTTAAAGAGTCTCTGAAATTATTTCTATTAATTTTATTTTCATCAGTCTGTCTCTCCCGTCAGTCTCCAGTTTGCTTCTGTTGATGCAGTTGATGATGGTAAAGTGCTGAGATTTACACAGTGATCCAGCTAGCGCTCCCGAAGAACGCCTTTCCCGAACATGTCCCACCTGAAATTCAGTGTCCTAGGCAGGATTCTAGGCAGAGCACCACCTAAACTCCAGCGAGGGTCTGCATTGCGTAAATTTCAGCACGCACAATTCTCAAGTTTTAATTGGCTCGAAACAATTGCGGTTTGAAAAAAAAATCACGAAAGGAGAGAAAACCCTCTTTACTATAGAAGAAGTACTCACCCACCAATTTTAAACAGGCATAATGTTCAGATCAACTTTCAACAAGACCACTTTGCGTGGTATCCGTTTCCAATCCACAACCTCTGGTGTCCAAGGTGTTTTCGCCAAGGTCCAATCATTTTCCAACTGTGCCATCTACTGGACCAAGGTTTCTGGTGAATTGGCGAAACAAATTTGGTTGAAGGAAAAGCTATCTCCACCAAGCATTAGCGAATTCCAATCTGTCTACGAATCTCTATACACAAAGGCTTTGTACTACACCAAGAAGCCACAAGAGGCTCTAGATATTATCAAGGCTCTTGGTAAGAACGACTACTTTTTGTTGGGTGCTTACTTTATCCAATTGTCTGGTTTGTTTGCTTTGGGTGAAATTGTCGGTCGTAGACAATTGGTTGGTTACCCAAGCTTTGAACACCACGATTAAGGGGGTTCAATAAAAAATGATTTATTGGTTATAGATTGAAAACGCCTTGAAGGCGTGTGCAAAATGTATATTGACAAAATGTAACGAATTAGGAAATTATATTCATACTAGACACTCTTTTCTTCAGTAGTTGTGGAGTCGGCACCTTCGACTTCTCTTCTCTTTTTAGAGGCCTCAATCATTTCGTTTCTTTGTCTTCTCTTCTTTTTCACAATACTAGGCACTGTACTAATATCTCTTCTCTTGACGCCTTTTTTGATCTGTTTCTTCTCATTCTTGCTCAATTTCACCATATTGTCCATCCAGGAAGCGTACTCGGAGCCACTTTGCTTCATGACATTCACTATTGGCTTGATAGCATCACGGTCTTCTTTGGTGTAGAAGGTGACAGCTTTACCATGACGAGTACCACGACCAGTACGACCAATTCTGTGGACATAAGCCTGGGCTGAAGTTGGCACATCATAGTTGATAACGAGGTTGACACCTTTGAAATCGACACCTCTGGCAAGGACATCTGTACAGATCAATACCCAAATGTCACCAGTCTTGAATCTCTCAATGATTTTCTGTCTTTGTATTGGTGTTCTTTCGGCATGGATGACATCAACATTTAGTCTATCATATAGCAGTTCATGGAACAGTGCCTTGGCTCTTGTAATAGACTGCAAGAAAATCAACACTGGTGGTTTGAATTGTCCCTCCGTGATCAATTGTCTAACTGCAATCAACTTACCTTCTTCGTTACCACAATAGGTCAATGTTTGTTCGATACGCTCGTTAGCAGCCTCTTTATGACCAATGATAACTCTGACGTATTGGTGCATTATACTGTTTGCAATTTCCTCGACACTTGATGGGATCGTGGCACTGAACATGGCCTTGATCAGCTTTGGGTTTGTACAATGTGTCAAAATGTCATCAGTCTGTTCCAAAAAGGTTTTGTCAAACAGCTTGTCAGCCTCATCAAAGATTAAGTGTTGGACACGATCCAGTTTCAATGCTTCGCTTTGGACCAACTCGATCAGTCTTAGTGGTGTGGAAATGATTAGATCAAACTTGTCTTGCTTAATGACATGGTTTTTGAATTTACCGGCAAGGGACTTGCTCAAGACACCAACTTGTAGTGTGGTGCCCTTTGTCAACTTATTGCACTCCTGGAAGATTTGGTTTGCCAGTTCTTTAGTTGGCGAGATGATCAAGCCTCTGACACCACCAGGCTGGTGCTTTTGTAACAGTTGTAACAATGGGATCAAAAAGGCCAAAGTCTTACCGGAACCAGTTGGGGCACATGCTAGCAAGTCCTTATGGTGTAGGGTTAGTGGGATAGCCTCACTCTGGATAGGTGTTGGTTCAGTGAATCCAGAGTCGATCAGATTTGATAATAGTTTTGGGTCGAATTTAAAACGGGAAGTCAAGTTATGGAACGATGCAATAGGCAGTGGGATGTCTTGACCTGTGATTTTAATTTTGTGGGAGTTTCTAAATTGTATAGCTTCTTCTTCTGTGGAGATGACCTTATCGATTTGATCATATTCGTTTGATTCATCATCATCTTCTTCTTCTTCTTCTTCGTGGTGCTCTTTTTCATTATCTTCATGATCATCCTGGTCACTTTCTTCAGCATCAGATTCAGGCTTCTTTGGAGCAACTTTCTTTTGGAATTTTTTTGTGTGAAAGAAATCGATTTCCTTTTCAACTTCTTTTTCCACTTGTTTCTCTCTCTTCTTATCGTCTTTGCTCTTGGACTAAAAAAAAAAGAGGTTGGTTGGTTAGTATAACTCAAAACTCAATTAAATCATTAACAGCCAACCACGTACCGTTAGAGCATAATCAGTAACCAAATTCTTTGATTTTTTCAAGGAGGCACCTCTAGTCAGCACTCTAAAGATGTCCATAGTTATAGCAGCGACAGTATTGGCTCAAATAAATAGATCTGAATCACAATATATATAATTGTATACCAAGACAAGAAGAGATGAGCTCTTCTAAAAAAAAAAAAAAAAAAATCTTTTTTCGGTTGGCGCACACCGTCGTTTGGCGATTTTTCAAACAAAAAAAATTTCACCGACGAAGAGCATAATGATTAAAAACAAACTGACTGAATTTCTAATTAACGATGGTGATGATGGTGATGAGTGGTATACGGAAGATGGGCAGTGTGTCCGGTGTTTTCACGCAAGTACGCAGTTTGACATACCTACACTCTGGTGGGCGTGTGAGAGGTTTGGCGAAGGACCCATCCACATACACACTTTCCCCTTCAGGCTTGAAGTACGGGTCTGACGAGGCTGTTGTTGCGCCATTGAAGAAGGTGCTGGGCGAGAAGTATGCGTTGCCAGACGAGCTGTGTCTGCAGATCCTGACCCACAAGTCATTTGCTGCTGGGTGGAAGCCATATAACGAGACTTTGGGGCTGATGGGTTACCATGCATTGAAGTTGAAGGCTGGGCTAAGAAGAGTTGAGAAAGGGGAGAACAAGTTGAGCCATCTATCCTATTCCAACATATTGAGCAAAGAAATCACATCACAATTCATAACTTGCAATGGGCTAGAGAAGAGCATTTTCTGGACCAGTGCGAACTCTGGTTTGAGCAATGACAAGGTTTTTGCCAAATGTACATTTGCCATTGTTGGTGGGTTGCTGTTACAACGTGGCAAGGCCACTGCAGACGCATTCATTGACGAAGTGCTTCTGTCCAAGACCAACCCAAGCTCTTTAGTGAATATAGAACAAAAGTCGAGAGGCGAGAATTAATTAAAGGGGAATGAGATGAACTACAACATAAAAAAAAAACCAAGAAATATGAATCTTTTTGAAAATTTAGAGTGCATGTGCTGTGATTGTTTTGTTGGTTTTGCTTTTTCTTTTACATATACTTTTTCTTTGCTTCTTTGTTTACATTAAAGACAACACACAGCTCTGTACATAGATTATTATAATATATATATATATATATACTTTCAAACAGTAATAGTGTAGTCCCATAATAGTCTCATTAGACCCCTTTTATTATTATTATTATTTATTATTATAAGGGGTCTAATCAGACCCATTAGTCCCGTATGAGACTAAGTGGTAATTCCGTGAGGGCCAGTCCAGAAACAATGGCGGGACCGGTATGGCACTGGAACCCATTGTTGATTGTTAGACACCAGAGGAACTGTAATTGTTTATCCATATGGACTACTATATACTCTCTACTCTATACTGTCTACTCTAGTATTGAAGTACTGGGTGGGTGGAGAGAGATATATATAGATATAGATATAGATATAGATATAGATATAGATATAGATATAGAGCTACCACTTGGGTCTGACCCAACCTGGGAATAAAGGATTGTGTCACGGCTGCGAGCATGTCGAAACAACCGTGAATATAATAATAGAAGGAATGGTTGTACCTTTATCTTCACCTTGTACTTCACTTTGTACTTCACCTTGTACTAAACAAGAACCATACACCATACACACACCATGTCATCAACAGACAATGAGTCAATCATGTCACACCTCTCTGACAACTCCCTCCACAACCCAGACGCATTCGACCAGCCCAAGATGATGGACCCAGTCAACTCGAGAACAGTCGGCCACATCAACATGAGTGAAAACCCAGACGATGTGCCAATCTCAAGGATCAGCACCACTGCCAGCGACGACTTCTTTTATCTGGACAACCACAAGTACTTAAAGCACGACTTGATCGAGGCCTTTGGCGGGTCGCTCCATCCAGGTTTAGCGCCTCTGCCAGAGCACAAGTTTGCTAACTCTGCTCCACTGGGTCTCTCTGCGATGGGCATGACGCTCTTTTTGCACTCGCTGGTCTATTTCAATGCCAGGGGCATCAAACACATCAACATCATGGTGGGCGCGGGTGTCTTCTACGGCGGCCTCGTCCAGCTGCTCAGTGGTATGTGGCAAATCGCAGTCGAGAACACCTTTGGTGGCACCTATTTGGCGTCCTATGGAGGGTTCTGGATGGCGTTTAGTGCGATTTACATTGACTGGTTTGGCATCAAGGCGGCGTTCCAAAACGATGTCCAGGGCACAGAGTTTGTCAACGCAGTGGGGATCCTATTCCTGGGCTGGTCGATATTCAATGCCATGATGTTTCTATGCACGTTGAAGTCTACAATAGCTGTTGCGGCTCTACTCTTCTTTTCCTCCTTGACATTTCTCTTGCTCAGCATTGGCTGCCTGGGCCACTCTGCTGGGACAATCAAAGCTGCTGGCATAGTTGAACTGATAACTGCTTGCCTCGCATTGTACAATGCCTTTGCTGGGTTGGCTACCAAAGAGAACTCGTACATCACTGCTCGTATTGTTCGCTTGGTCAATGAGCATCCAAAAAAGCATCCAAAACAAAAGAGAAAATGGTGACTTCCTTTTCCTCTATCCACCAGACCTCTGAATATAGGTATATATACCAAGAATATACCAATAAATATAATATACCAAGAATATATGTTAGACTGAGTTGCCCTCCCGTAAAGCTATACACCCCAACACCCCAACACCAATCTTAATCATCAACAGAAATATTTAAATAAACAGAAAAAGCACAGCACAGCACGACTGGTGTGTGTGCCAAAAGAGCAGCTTTTTTAGCGACAGACTGCTTCTCACTCTGCTATTACTATCACGCATCTGGTGGATCTGTGGGGCGCTTTCTCTCTGATACTCTCTGGTACTCTGTGTTTTGGTTTTGTTTACTATATTTAGAGTTGTCATAGATCTTTCACTATCAAATAATTAACTTCACAATGTTGGATCTTGATAGGTATGTATCTAACATTACAGAAACACCCGTTTGTTTGTTTGTTGTTTGTTGTTTGTTGTTTGTTGTTTGTTTCATGAGTAAGAGTTAGTTACTAACATGCCTTTTTTTTTGCCCTAGTGTTATCGAGCTTTTACGGGAGGCCAAACACATTCCAGAGGCTGATGTTTATGAATTATGTTTGAAGGCACAAGAGTTGTTGATGCAGGAAACCAACGTACAAATGGTGGATACACCCGTCACCATCTGTGGTGACATACACGGCCAGCTCCACGATCTGCTGACCTTGTTCAAGTGCGGCGGCGAGTGCCCAGATACAAGATACCTGTTTCTAGGCGACTTTGTGGACCGTGGATACTACTCGCTCGAAACATTCCTGCTGCTGCTCTGCCTCAAGGTGCGATATCCTGACCGAGTGACGCTCATCAGAGGCAACCACGAGTCCAGACAGATCACCACCGTGTATGGCTTTTATGATGAGTGCATCAGAAAATACGGCTCTGCAAACGTGTGGAGGTACTGCTGCGAGGTGTTTGACTACTTGGCCCTAGGCGCGCTTGTGGGCGGGCCTGGCGGCGTGTTTTGTGTGCACGGTGGGCTATCGCCTAACGTGAGCGAGATCAACCAGATTATGCTTATAGATCGCAAGCAGGAGGTGCCGCATGAAGGTGCCATGTGCGACTTGCTATGGTCGGACCCTGATGATGTCGAGACGTGGGGTTTTAGCCCTAGAGGCGCGGGCTACTTGTTTGGCAAGATGGAGGTGAACCAGTTTCTGTACAGAAACAACATCTCTTTGATTGCTAGAGCACACCAGTTGGTTATGGAGGGGTATAAAGAGTTGTTTGACGGCGGCCTCGTCACAGTGTGGAGCGCTCCAAACTACTGCTACAGATGCGGCAACGTTGCTGCTGTGCTCACGATCGATGACGAGTTGAATAGAGATTACAAGATATTCGAGGCTGTTATCCAAGATGTCACCTCAATCCCGTTGAAAAAGCCTGCAACTGACTACTTTTTGTGATTTGGAAATTGGCTGTCTTGCTCTCTTGCTGTCTCTCTCATCTTTCATCTTTCATCTCTCATCTCTCACCCTCACACTGTTATGAAACTGTACGATACCATCACAATGTCTCTGTATTATATTATATTATATCATATTATATCTAGATAAAACACATGCGCTACAAAATGTTGTTGTTTGTTTTTCCTTTTTAATGTCCACGATTATTAACCATACATATATTATATTATTTGAAGGCTGTAGTGTAGTGTAGTGTAGTGTAAGTAGTCTGTCTCTATATCTATATCTCAAATAAAAGTTGGCAATTCAGAGCCCAACCAAGTCCATGGATCGTTTAATCTCAAGTTCCTATCCAAGCCCGAAATCTCCTTAATCTCAGCTTCAGTCAAGTCAAAGTCATCGACATTCAAGTTTTGCAACAAACGCTCCTTTTGAGAGGACTTTGGAATGACAGCGACACCTCTTTGGGTAGACCATCTAAGCAGGACTTTAGATGGGTTCTTCCCGTGAGCCTTTGCAATCTTGACAATGGTTTCATTCTCAAACAAAGGCGTGGTGTTCTTTGCAAGCTCGCTGCCGAGCTCGATGAATGACTGTGGGCCAAATGAGCTGTATGCAACAACTAGCAAGCCTTGGGACTGTGCATACTTGATCAGTCTTTCCTGCACCAGGTATGGGTGGTGTTCGATTTGGAGAGCAACCGGTTTGATTCTAGCACCGCGTAGCAAGTCTTGCACAAGCGCGCCGCTGAAGTTGGAGAGACCTAGCGACTTGATTTTACCGGCATCAACGAGTTTTTCCAGAGCTCTGTACGTGTCCAAGAGTGGAACGTCTTCGTACTCAAAGTGGTTTTCAGTGCCAAACGCTGGAGGGTACTTTTCCTCGATAGGAATGAACTTTGTAGCAACTGGGAAGTGGATGTAGTAGAGATCGATGTAGTCGAGGCCGAGGTCGTGGAGGTTTCTCTCGAGGTTCTTTGGAACGTTGTCTGGGTGGTGGAAGGTGTTCCATAGCTTTGAGACGATGAAGAGGTCCTCTCTCTTGACGATGCCCTCATCCAGTGCTCTCTTGATACCCTGGCCCACCTCAACTTCGTTGCCATAGTCGGTGGCGCCGTCAAAGAGTCTGTAGCCCAGCTTGATGGCGTTGTACACCTGGTCGGCGGCAACCTCGTTTGGGATCTTCCAGAGGCCCAACCCGACGAGGGATGCCTTGGCGCCGTTGTTTAGAGCAATGATCTTGGACATGTTTGTGTTCAATTCAATTCAATTCTATTCTATTCAATTCAATATTCAATTCAATTCAATTCAATTCAATATTCAATTCAATTCAATTCTTATTCAATTCAATATTCAATAAGAAGAGGGGATGGTTGTTGTTTAACAACAACATCAACATCAACTTGACACCCAAATCCCAAATCCCAAATTCAAAGGTTGCGAATAACGTCATTGAGGAGCCACTTGACCTGTGTTATCTCCGGCACAGCGGGTTTAACTTTGAGCTGCGAGTCTTGTTTAAAAAAGACGAGACGGGACGAGACTTGAACAGTTGGTTGAACAGTCGGTTGAACAGTTGGTTGAACAGTTGGTTGAACAGTCAGTCAAGAGATACAGTCAAGAGATACAGTCATGAGTGCATTCGACCCAAACATCCCTCAAATCCTCCCTCACAACACGATGTACAACCTCCAGATTGGCGACAAGGTGTTTGTTGTCAGGTGAGTATCAGTATCCTGTCCTCATGAATAGCAAAGCACTTGTAAGACTAACTAAACTAACTTGGGATGTAGTGGTGCCTCGTTGTCATCAGACGCTCCGTCATACTTCACCAACTACTTTCTGAACGAGGCCAACAAGGGCAAGGTGCTGATTATCGACCGCTCGCCAGAAGTGTTCCGCCTCATCAACTTGCACCTACAGGGCTACCACCTGGAAATCCCCAACGGAGACATCTTTACACAGCTGTACCTGGACGCCATCTACTACAGCCTGCCAAAGCTGCGCAAGCTGCTGCTGAACATTAAGTACTACTACCTCAAGGTTGGCGACAACTTTGTCAATGTTCCCAGAAAGATTGTCGAGCAGCCTGGCAATGTGCCAAACTTCTTCACGCTCGCCAACCAGGCGCTGTACAACGACATTGCACACATCATGAAGGAGCGTGACTGGATAAGACCACCGCCTCAGGCGCCCATCACCGTGAACAGATCCTACAGCCTGTTTTGCGACATCCTCAGCATGCTCTACGGTCACGAGATTGAGATCAAGTCAGACCAGCACCGCGAGGCGCTCATCAGAGAGGCAAAGTACTACAGGCTCACCAAGCTGGCGCACAAGCTCATCAAAACCGCGTTTGTGTATGATATGGAGGGCACCAGAAGCGTCATTGTCAGGATCGAGGATCTGGACAGGAAGCACCTGGTTTCGGACCCAGAGCGCCAGTGGCCAGTATACTTCCAGCGAGAGCACATTGACGCAGAAAAGTCTGAGCTGATTGTGCAGATTGACTCGCCATTCACCAACATCGACTTCCAGCACGAGTCTGTTGTGTTTAAGGGCGAGGCTGCTAGGCAACTGGTTATGTTATTCCATCCCGATACGGCAGAGGCGTTCTTGTCCAACAGCAATGGGAGCCTAAAGATTCAGTGCATCCAGGACAGCACCAAGCGCGCAGACATTCAGCTTGATGGCAGGCCCTACATTCTCGACGGTTACAAATGCATTCGTGACCTGGGTGTGATACACGTATTGAAGTCGCAGTGGAAGTTTTACAGCCAGGATGGAATGGACATCGTTGCGTGTCCGATCAAGCTGTCTGGCGTGACGGGTGAGATGTTCCTGAACAGAAGCTTTGACTTTCTCTGAGTCCTGTCAAATTCGGGTGTTTTTGGCTGTTAGCTGTCAGCCAATGGTGGTGATGGAAGTGAGCTTAAAAGACACAAAAGGGCTGTTTAGTGTGTAATGTGTAATTTGTGTGTAATTTGTGTGTAATTTGTGTGTAATTTGTTATTCATATGTTATTCATATGTTATTCATATGTTATTATATCTTATTATTGTGTTGCAACTCACGACGTCCCACTGCACTGTCACAGCCTTCCCACCGCAAATTTTTTTGCCATGTCCTTCCTTCTGTTATCTATCTCTACTGTTATCTCTACTTACTCTAATAAAAACTACACCATAAATACATACACCATTGGTATCCCTGTATTACTTTACATTAAAAAAAGGTATCAAAATAAAACACGAAGTCTCTTTGTTATTATATTAATCTATACTATAAATCAAAATAGTAAAAGATGCTTAGAACAACAAAGCAACACCGGCAGCGATGGCAGCGACAGCTGGGACAGCCTTGGCAGCAGCACCTTCGTAGGTGGAGACACCGGCGGTGGTAGCTGGGACAGTGGAGGTGACTTGAGTCTTACTGGTGGTGGTTTGTTCAGAAGCTGGAGCAGATGGAGCTGGAGCTGGAGCTGAAGCCTTGGAAGATGGAGCTGGAGCTGGAGCTGAAGCCTTGGAAGATGGGGCTGGAGCTGGAGCTGAAGCCTTGGAAGATGGAGCTGGAGCTGGAGCTGAAGCCTTGGAAGATGGGGCTGGAGCTGGAGCTGAAGCCTTGGAAGATGGAGCTGGAGCTGGAGCTGAAGCCTTGGAAGATGGGGCTGGAGCTGGAGCTGAAGCCTTGGAAGATGGAGCTGGAGCTGGAGCTGAAGCCTTGGAAGATGGGGCTGGAGCTGAAGCCTTGGAAGATGGGGCTGGAGCTGGAGCTGGAGTAGAAGTCAATGGGCAGTAGGTGGTGTAGACAGTAGCAGTGTTGTCAATGGTTTCAGTGATGACAGTGACACCAGTGGTAACTGGAACTTCAGTACACTTGGAAACACCGGAACAAGAGGTAACAGTGATGACAGTGGTTTGGTTAGAGTAAACTTCAGCAGTAGAAGTAACGTTAACGTAAGCAGCAGAAGCGGCACCAGCAGCGGCGGTCAAAGCTAGGACTTGGTTGAATTGCATTGTGTAAATTAAGTTGTTAAAGCGAGTGTAACTGAGTTGGATAACAAAATAAAGAAGAAAAGAAGGAAACAAAAAACAAGATGAAGAAAACAGGAAAGGATGGATCTTGAGTTTTTTATATCCAATTTTCGCATATCCACACCATCCAACCACTCGCATAGTTCTTCTTCAGAGCTCTTGACGAATTCGACTTGATGTTTACTTTTCAGAGAGCTGCGTCATGCATGACGCATAGCTTCTTTTTTTGCGTACGTTTCGGAACATAGTGCTCCTGTGGGAATATGCGCATATGCATATGCGTGCTTCTCATGAGGCGTGGGTGTGATGCAATTGCCGAATGCGGCACTCGTCTTCTCTGCACAGTTCCCACTTTGTGCAAGGATTTCTCCCAAAACTGCAAAACTGCAAATTGGGGAGTTGCTCGTTTGTTCCGGATTCTCTACTTGTCTGCATGGGACAAACATGGGACAAGACAGTGAAAAAATTTTCAGCTGGTTTCTAATTATAACCTTGGCGATAACCTAAAAGGAGTGGTTGGTTACTGGGCCTACCTGGTGGGAGGGCAGCCTGGGCAGAGAACCAGAAGTAGGCAGAGAGTAGGCAGAGAGTAGGCAGAGATACAAGTTTTAGGCAGAGGGCGTGCGAGGCGTAGACAGAACAACCAGCAGTAAACACAACAACAACAACAACAACAACCCCTTCCAGGTCCTTCCAAGAGATTCCAAAGTTTGCTGCCGCGAACCAACGAGCTCGCTGGGTGTGTGACTGTGACTGTGACTGTGACTGTGACTGTAACCGTATCTGAGCAAATGAAAGATCTAAGGCCTGATAAAGTAATTGCAATTAATACAATATACAATAATACAATTGGGCTTGCCCCAGTATGGCTTTCAGACACTTCAGACACAGAGAGACAGGCGTTCTACAATGGTCCCGTAAACCTGTGCTGTGTATTTTCGTCTTGCGCGCAGATGACAGTTGCCTTTTCCAGCGCTGCGAGCGTGTTTTTCTCGTAATGCCGGCTCCCTCCCCTTGGCTGCTGCCTGGGGCCCTGGCATTTTTGTTGATTAGTGCTTTGTACAATGCTTTGTACAAAAGATAGATACACCACCGCTTAAAGGTGCCTACAGTCGTCATCGTCTAGCTCACTGTACACCAGATGAAGCAAAATCAAAATCAAAATCAAAATCAAAATCAAAGGGTCTTCCAGTATCTTTAGCTCTCTTTTCCAGAACTAAGCTCTCTCGTTTAAGCAGCCACGCATAATCCGAATAACATATCTAAACAATAAGTGAAGGCTTGGGCTCCTCTTCCACATGTCATGAGTAATAGTAATAGTAATAGTAATAGTATTGCAGATATTAAGTGGTGCTGGTGCCGAAGCAGGTGCTGATGCTGATGCTGATGCTGATGCTGAAGCAGGTCCCAGGTTGTCAACCTTTACGATAACGAATTTGATCGTCACAAACCAGCTCAGCTCATACAACAAACTTCTCACCTGATAACATGATAATAACACACGCTGAACGGAGAACGTGGTTGGTTTGAACTTTGCAACCCTGGAAATAGGAAATAGGAAATAGGAAATAGTTGTATCTAGTGATACATATCGTTGTGTCCGCTCATTCAACCATTCTTTTTTACTCCTCCCCCCTCTATGGGGGGACACACCTCCTTTGGTCAAGCTCAAGTTGAAATTTAGCATGTCTGCATATCCTTCGGCTGTTCACTTTTCAAAACAAGCTGGTCATAGCAACATAGCAACACAGCAGCATTGCAACATAACCGCATAGCAGCAGGGTAGTGGTCAAAATTGTAGGATGTAGCCAAACGTCATTGACCTGCACTGCCTAATTTGTGTATTTTATTCCTCAAAAGAAAGAGTTCTGCGTTCCTCTCTATAGTCGATTAAATACTATGTATGGTATGGTATAGGTTAAAAACGTTTTGAGGTCTATCCTTCGTTGCTTATATATCCTACTGTAATGTAACAATTAAAAGTAAAGGTGTTAGCACCACAATAACAAGACAACCAGCAAATATAGCAACACCACTAGCAGCAACACAACACCACCACAACCACCACCACCAGCAAAATACATCTTCGTACCAAGTGATTAGGTAACACTTGGCCAACCAATCACTCCTTCTCCTTTTCCCATTATGCGTTACGGGAAAGTTCACTACTTCCGACTCATGGTGCAGTGTCTTGCATGTCCCAGCACATGTTTTGTCCCATTTTTTTGTGTTTCTGGTGATGGGATGCCTGTGAGTTTTGTCTTGTCTGCGTCTAACGCGTTTTGGGAAATTTGTAAATAAAATGAACATGAAATGTAAACACTAGAATCACTAGAATCACTAGAATCACTAGAATCACTAGAATCACTAGAATCAGTTCAAGCTGTGTGTGTCACCTGCTGCTTTCTAGAGTTATTAGACCTCTATGTCTATGTCTATGTTTATCTTTATGTTTATGTTGGTGAAATGAAATCTGCAATCCTCTGTTATCCTAGTGCGTGGATCTCTCTCTCTCTTTCTCTTATAACAACCAAATATTGTTATGAACTCAATACAAATTGGTACATATACCATATACCATATACAAATTAAAAACAAAAGAATAACTACTCTATTGGATGATAATCTCAACCTTGCATTTCATTCCCATTTCGATTTCTCTCTTTCTTTGCGCGCTGAATTGTTCAAAGAGTTTTTTGTAGTAGTGAAACCCAAAAAGTAATAAAAAATAACAATCTACTATTCTCCCCGGACGGGGTCTCGTCACAATTCTTCTACCAAAACGGAGATCAACACAACCAACAACAGATCATCTCCATGAT